>PRKT01000027.1:0-20846 GCA_003671525.1 Saccostrea glomerata
CGCAGCTTTCTTTATTATTTCTTATATGAAACCTTAACAGTGCTGCGCGGCGCATTCGGCGTACGCCGGTGAACCTTCCCCGGTCAAATGAAGTAACAAGCCGGGTTATAAAAGGTCAAGCGGCGCATTCGGCGTACGCTGGTATGACAAATGAAATCCTACCTATGAGAGTACCTTTAAAATGTGAAACAAAACCCAAACTCGGCGGGGGATTTCTAAACTGACAATCGTTTAATTTTTTTAATCAGAATTTGCATTCATGTGATCTAATTATGAAAAAAAATTTTGTCTGCTATCGTAACTTCTCTGTTCGCGGGAGTCCGTTTGACAACTCAATCGCACGGTTTTACACCAAGGCTATATAAGTGGTCTTGAGGACATAGGTATGTGTACTGTTTGTTAGCACAAGTTAATCTATTATTAGACATGCAATGCAGTTTTATTTTTGTAAAAGTCATTCAACACTCTTAAACATTTTAAATATAAAAGTCGAATATCTTTGGATATGGGTTAAATCATATCTTTTCTTGTTAATTAACGTACTGTACCTTCATTTTATTTAATTAGAATTTGAGTTCTCTTATTTAAATAGATTTAAGGTACTTGGACACAGATTTGAAGTTATTATTTTTTCTATAATATTACGACTCATATATTTTAATAGCATTTTACACAAAACTTAATTAAAAATCTAATTTCGTTTAAAAGATATTGAATTTTCAAATTTTTCGGCGGGTTTGATTGACATATCTCTGCACTCTCACAAATTTAATTTTTTTTCTTAATCCTTGGAAAAAATGGCAATCTCGTTCTGTATAAATGAAAAATATTAATACTATTATCCCGAAAATTCAGAGTAGACACTTTTCAAAGCAAAACACACAATATATTGTCAGTCTGTGCAGTTGTGGTAAGTAGACTGTGACGATTGAACGCACCCGGTGAGTTCTAAATATAAACAATAAAAGGACACGAGCCCTGTTTACAAAATTGAAATTTGTATAAAGCTGAGAAAATCACGAATCAACACCATGTTTGCAGTCAAACGTTAGACGTTAAACAATATACAATCAATCAACAATGGACTACCTCCACCAGACAAGGTTGGCCTTCCGGACCTCTCCATCCTTAAAGTTGGCTTTACAATCTGGAAAAAAAAAGTGCCCGAGTATTCAACCAAACCTTTAAAGAGTGCAAAATATTCTACACAACTAAATATCAAACTATAGCTGACTCTTCCTATTATCAAGCAATTGGGAAGAAGATGATTGCAAAATACTTTAAAATCACATATTTTCGTGGGGTCAAATTTTCGTGGTTGAAGGGAAAAATGCTAGTTCGTGTGGATTCGATTTCGTTGGTGAAAACCTTTTTAGTAGTTGTGCATATGAAAATTTACATTTCGTGGTGGACATGAATTCGTGGTTCTCTTCATACCACGAAAACAACGAAAATTAACCCCCCACGAAAATAAGTGATTTCACAGTACCCAGCGTAAGCATATCCTGATGGAACAAATGCATGGGTGAAATTTTAATGGACGATTGTTTTTATACTTAAAACTCTACTTTTTTGACAAAACATAAATGACACATGATGACCTGAAATTTATTTTAACTTTGTGGTTTACATACATCTGTTTTATATTATGCAGTCATTGATTCTTTTTATTACAGAGTTTCTTCGTCTCCAAACTCTCTAAAGTGGTAATGTTTATCAGGAAATTGCTAAATCTAGTACACCAAAGTCTAAACAATTTCGGCTTGGACCCAAAGCTAGAGAAGCCAGTGGAGGAGTTATTCCCTCTGAGAGCTGGGACAAGCACGTTATTGAAATTAAAAAGGAATGGGAATGGTAACGATCTGTTGTACATATCCGCACCCTTCCGGGCCAGACAAGGCAAGGGAGGGGGAAATGGATGACTACTCTTAAGGCTGCAAAAATTCCCATGCTTTGAGGAAGGAGATTTTGTAAGTACATAGTTATGTATCTCGTCATTTTGTTGATACTTGTATTTTAAAACATATTCTCTATAATAGGAATACAGAGTTAAATGTCATTTTAAGGGTATACGATCCTCAGCCAGGAAGAATAACTCTTTAATTTAAATTTAATTCAAAAAGTCTTAAAATAAAGCTTGAAATTAAATTTCTTTCATGCAACAATTTTTATTTCATGTGTGGGATTCGAACCCAAGCAATATAAATCCAACGTATCATATTTCTATGAGACTAACGCGCTAACCACTATGCTACATAGCTCATCTTTGATGATCGGCATTTCATATTTGTGATATGACCCTTGACTTTATGGACTTAAATTAATTCTCAGAAAGATGCAAATGTTATACTATAAAAATGTACTTTAAAGGTAGATTGGGTCTTCACTCCATGTTTTTGTAAACCAATCAATGTATATTTAATTGCAAATTTTTAGCATTACCTTTGGCTTACAAGACAATGGAGGTAAGACCCAATCATATTTAAAAAATGTAAAGGTATGAGAAAATGGTTGTTTTTGTTCTTTTTTTCAGTCTTTGTAGGACTTTTGTAAATTGTAGAGATTTTACATTTAGTATACTTTAAGTAGTATTCGATGAAATATGTATCAAAATTCGGAGAATCCCCCATCTTATTTGAATATAAATAATCTGAGGATGAGTCAAATTTTATAATGATTAATAAATGCTTGTCATACCTTTTCCAATACCTTTTTTTCAGATATCCCCGTTTGACTTTTTTCTTGTTTTGGAGGGGGGAGAGGCCAGAAAGTTTGTTCCTCATATTTGGACAGAATTTTCGAGAACTCTCACATCGGTACTAGATATGAAGACAGGTCGTGTCATCGTTGTTTCCTCTGATGGCACCATTTCAAGGAAGAGTGACGAAATCCTCAAGGTGCCTTCATGAGCAAGATCATGGATTAATTAAATTGAAAATAAAACAAATGGAAGAGAAAAAGTAAACACATGCACAGTACATGAAAATCTCTATTAAAAATTCTGAATATTTATTCAGCTATTTTCTATTGATTTTTAGAGAAGTGTGATTTTTTTTTTCAGAAAGTCTCCCTTGATTTAAACTGCTTTGAAAGCATACAGGTAATTTAAGCACATTTTGCGATTAATGTATAACTGATAGATATACTAGTATTAGTATTGAAATACTTTACTTTAATGCAATTTGCTTTTATTTTTTTTTTATCTACCTATTGATGATGCACTGCCTTTATCTACTAATGTATCTTTCATGCTTCTCGGGGGGCCTTGTTTAGATGTCTATAAAAGAGACATGTCAAACTGTTTCTGCAATCGCCCGTTGCGCTCACCTTCGAAGTGAACAATAATTCATATTACAGGTATCATGCAGATGCCCACTCCTGCTGGTTCTTCAAGGAAATTCAACTGTACACTTATCGATGTTAGCAATTAAAAAAAAATTATATTACCCCTTTATTAATCACAAAGACCTGGACTGATAGCCTTTGAAGCAATCTTTTGGTCACCTGGGTCGACGTTGATAAGGCATTCAAGTCAGTGTTTTGAATGGATTTAACGGATGCAAATGGACGAAGCCAGAGAAATCATAAGCGAAATTTTGAATGAAGACATGATGTTAACATTAGCCTCAAGACTAGTTAGTCAAAGAACTACGACAACAGTCGCTTCAACAACGGCAACATCGGCTCTCAAACGTCGCTGGCAACCAATGCGCAGAGCTCGACAAACCAGCCAACTTTTCGAAAATGTGCCTTTCACAAGAGCAAATCTCAACGAAGATTCTCCAAAAAACCTTCAACAATAAGGTATTTATCTAGTTTAGGTTAACACTACTTAAAATTAAAAACTTTACATTGATATAAATATGGTAGCTACTTTATGATATTCACTACTTGATAATAAGCATTGATTTACGGCAAAGAAAACATTTTATGGGATTGTTTCACAAACAGCACAAAAAATTAAACACCGGGTACACAAATAGAAAATAACCCATTAAAACGCCTTGATTCCTTCAATTTTACTTACACATTATTTGTAGTATGACATGGGTGATTATAAATGCATTGAGATTAAGATATAAGGGAATTCAATGTATGGATATACAACCGAAGTTTATGCCTGGATTAGAAACTTATAAATTCATACGTATATTTACTTTAAAACTCTTTACTTTTGCATGATACATAAATTTACATTTATTTGAAGTATAATTTGGACAACCAAAGTGCCTAAAGTTAGCTTTATCTATAATTGTTTTGGTTTGAAAATGTTTTATTGTAATTTCTCAATACAAAAAGATTTCACTTGGAATGGCGCATATATATACATAAAATATAATAAACTTTGTAAATTAATATACTGATATAAAGATGGGACACACGAAGAATGAATTAAAAAAAAAATTCCATTTCTTTACTTAAAAGCTAAATGCAGAAATTTGCCGAAATTACGTAGCTCAGAAAATATTTGCAAGGTTAATTATCTACAATGTGTCTTTAAAAAATACATTTTATTGAACAATATATTTCTATTATAAGAGTTTGTTTGAGATTATCTGTTATTCTTTGTTTGATTATAGGAAAATGTTTATACATCATTTCTTTGTCTTGTTCAAGCCAGATTAATCCGAGTCCAGTCTCAAAGAGGTTTTGTTTGATATTACAACCAAATTATCAGTGTCTGTCGGGATATTCACATCAATTGAACAAATATTCATAACACATTTTCAAGAAACAATTGTCATATTTTAACAGTTTAAACAAAAATTCAAAAATGCGAACTATTTTCTCAGGCAGTCTACTAGTCTCAATATAAATCATGGTAGTATTTGTTCTCCTTCGAACACCTGAAACATATATGTCATTTTATGAATTTTAATTGCTGAATAATTTAAAGAAATAATTGGTGAAATATTTTATGACATACCGATCCCAAATTATTTAAAAAACGTTGACAACATATTTTTGTTATGTATAATTCTAATCCATTTACTCTGATCTTAAACAGTATATTATCAAAATCTTATTAGTTTTATTTCAATTTCGAAAGTCATGATATCTTAATTTTGGAGATATTACAGTAATATTTCCCTCAAAAAATAAAAACTGTCAAAATATATGTCGGAAATAAAAATATAAAATATGGGAAATCCAAAAAAAACACATGTAAATGAAATGAAGCCGAAAATGATCAATAATGCACAGGTAAGGTGACGAAGAAAAAAAAATAATTTCATGTGCATTAAGTGATTACATGGCTACGTAGGTAGAAACGATAAACACAACATCCACCTTTTTTATAAAGTACATTTTGTGTCACTTTCAAAATGTAAGAAATAATTGAATCGTACAAGGTTTACTTACCTGGGCAGACTTAGAAAATCATTTATGTAATGTTTTTTTCGGATCTGTATGCTAACGTGCGATGTCCATTTCGTATTTTTTTTTTTTTTTACATTTGAACTTTATATATAACTTTTCTCACCTTCTTTTTCAGCAAACACAGGAGATGTCACAACCAAAAGATCTGCCATCCCCACAGAGAATATAAAGACGCGAGAAGATTAAACAAGAGGCCCACGGACACTGACTTAGACCGTTGGAGAGATAAGACGTGTTTTTATGAGCTCTTATCTATACCCAGCTGATTACTAAAAATGATAATGAAATGATGGATCTGAGTGTAAATTCTAGTTTATTTAAACCAATTTTGAACTCATTTAGTAGACTATCACAATCATTTAATGGAAAAGAAAATGAACTGGACCCTTCTGTGAGTATACCTGACTTTCTTCAGGTTAAGCTGAACACAGAAAGTGTGACCATAAACTATGATGGTCAGAAATATGATTTCGTTTTATCTGTGCTTCGGAAATTGCTTTTATTTCACGGAAACAATAAAAAATGGGTGCATCTGCAAATCTGCATGTGATTCGGTGACTGTAACAATTTACAGTACTACACATACCATTCTGAAATAAGGGACAAGTGCGTTTGATTGGTACAGGAACGATTTTCTATATGAAATAAAGAGTCAACTAGATATGAGCCACACTGACACTCACTCTGCAACAGAGTGCAGAGCCGAACTGTACTATGACTCCAACACCCTCAAAGAAATCGAATGAATCAAGTATTGAGACGGGATGCGGCCATTGTAACAGCGCAGAAAGCATAAAACATCTTTCCGAGACGGTGAAAATGCTTACCAAAGAAGTTGAAACCCTGAAGAAGCAGCTAATGGAAGCAAATCAAACAAAGTCGTATTCTTATGCTTCTACACAAACTACCGGGAAAAAGTGACTCTTGGTGACAAATGGGATTTCAAGGCATACGCAGTGTACATCTCCTATTGAAAAAAACTACCTCTTGTACATCAATGGATGCAGATATCAGTCCCAGCCCTGTGTTGAAAACCACCCATTCCACGAAGAAAATGACCAAGAAAAAAGTCAGATGTACACATCTCAAAAGAGAGTCAAAATATATCGACCCCTAACAGACGAAGCTACATCGCAAGAAATTCTCAGACTCCTGCAAGAGAATATAACCCTATATCTACACTTGTCATCGGGAGTTCAATTGTTCAAAGGATAAAAACCCGTGGACTAGATCAAAATGTGAAAGTAAGTACAAATCGAGGTGCAAGAAGTTTGATGTGTCCTCCATCCAAAGTGTTATTATACAGGCTTGGGGTAATGATGTTGCAAATTTCCGTAACATTGATGCGATTGAGAATGACTTTACTGAAAAAGTTGCTGAATTGAAGAAAAGAAATCCAAGCATTGCAGTGTTCCTATCGGAAGTGATTCCAAGAAGGGATGCAGATGTAACCGAAGTGAATAAGTGCATCAGATATGTTTGTGAGGAGTACGGTGCTGTGTTGATCGAATCCAGTAAGTCATTCAAACACTGGAATTCCCCTTCTTTTTGGATCCATTTGTCTGACCGTGGCACTGCTTCGCTTCTGTAGCTCTACTGTACTCATGTACAAATTCTTAAACATCAAAATTCCACCTCCGTCCAGACCTGCTATTACTGTGGAGAGCAAGGTCATTCTTCGCGCAACGGTCGCCACGGCAACAAATTAACTTGTTTGTACTGTGGTGAACATAGCCATAAGCAGAAATTTTGCACAAAGTAGGATCGCGGCAATGAAAGCTGTGCCGATTATACGAATGACTGTCCGATTATTAGCAATGTCAAAAATTATTTTCGCCCGTTGATTAATCTTTGTTTTGACTGTAATGAATCAGTTTGCACCTGTCTTTTGTCTAATAATAAGTCAAATGAATATTGCTCAGAAACTGAGAACACAGATCTATGTAAACCCCCTTTGAACCAAAATCGGCATAAAAAAATTAACAATTCTTCTCGAATAACAAACATCCAGAATGATGACAAACAAAATGTGTGTGATTCAAACACTGGCCTTCTGAAAAAAGGTCTGCATTTTGTAAATTTGAATGTTTTGTCATATTTACCAAAATTAGATGAATTAATTTTATATTTACAAGATCAACAAAGTGTTGACATTTTTTCTTAATGTGAAACTTTTCTTGATGAAAATATTAGTGATTGTATTATAAATGTAAATGGAAATACTTTTGAAAGAAAAGATAAAAAAGGAAAGGCGGGTGGTGGACTAATTACATATATTGCAAATGATCTGAAATATAAACGACGAATTGATTTAGAAATTAGTAATTTAGAAACAATGTGGCTTGAAATGAATCTTAAGAATTCTAAACATATACTTTATTGTTCAGTTCACCATCTGCCCCCTCCTGCTGGGTAGACGAATTTGTTAGAGAAGTTCAGTGCTGCTGTGACGATCAGGAAGTGATTATTGCAGGTGATTTCAATATAGATATGCTCAAAGACCCCCGCAGAGTTGGTCATCTGCAATAGTTGATTTGGGATTAACGCAATTAATTAACACCCCAACAAGAATTACTAATAGCTCTAAAACTTTTATTGACCATTTCTACACTACGCACCCTGCTTACATATGTGAGATATCAGTACCCCCTGTAGCAATGTCTGACCATTATCCAATATGTGCCACCCGAAGATCTAACAGCATGCAACGTAAAGGCAAACATATTGAAATACAATAAGTATGTTACAGGAATTCAGAAGAGGAAAACAAGGAGGAAGTTTTCACGCTCTGGAGGATAAGTGTGAGAAGATTTTCAATAAGGCAAAGAAACAGAGGAATATTACAGAGTTCATTGACTGGATCCCGTGATGATTAGGTGAGTATGCTGTGAAAATTCTTTTCTGAATGTTTATTTTGAGTTTTTAATTTTAATATTATTTTAATGAATAAAAACATGTTGGTGTTTATGTAGAAATAAATTAAAGGGCATTGAATTTTTTAAAGAACGCATTATTTAGGCATTTCTTTAATAAACAATAAAAGTGAGTATGTTGTAAAATTCTTTTGTAAATGTTGTGTATTTATTTCTTAAATAAAATAAATAATTAAATAAAATTGCTGTTGTTGTTATTTATGCAGAAAACACAATGAATTTAATACGAAAACATAGACATTTCTATGAACGCATTTTCAAGACAGAAACGAAAGTAAAAGCACATGTTATTGAAAATGGCGGCAAATGAAAGAAGATTGCCAAATTTTCTTTTAAAATTTTGAGCAATTCTTGTACTGTGAAGTAAAAAAGAAGAAATAGCATAAGATAAGTTATCGATAAATTATGTGTAAATAGCATTTAACCTAAGAATTGAAGCATTCAAAGGTGAAGAAAGGCAAAAAAAAAACCCCATAGACAATAACACGTTTTTATGGATTTTATCGGGAACTTTTATTACGTTGCCCTCGGTAATAAGGTATTTTTTCTTGGCAAATTGAACATCGTAATGTTTATGATTTCAATGAACGGTGTTGCCATCGTCATTAAAAGTAGAATTTTCTGTGAAATTCCTTTAAAACGCTACTCCTGCTACAGTTTTGGACCGATTTCAACATAACGTGGCACACAAGTAGACTACACTAAGATACATAGAATAGTGCATCGGTTTTTGATTTTCATGAACAGTGTTACCATAGTTACTAAAATAAATTTCCTGTGAAATTCCTTTCAAACGCTACTCCTTCTACAGTTTTAGTTTGATTTCAAAATAATTTGGCACACGAGTAGACTACACAAAGATACATAAAAAAGTACAATGGTTTATGATAAGTACAAACCAGCGCTGTACGTATACCGTTTTGAATAACTCTTAAACTGCTTCCATCCTTATTCCAGTAATGCATGAAAATTAAACTATACATAAGTCAAAAATATTATGGTAAGCTTTTACTTTTTTTTGAAATATTAGGAGTTGTTTATATTGAACTAGGTTATTAGCCAAACGTTGATATATGGTATAATGCTGCGCTTTATAGAATGTTTGATTCTTAGGCTCAGTCGCACACGGCGATTTTGAAAAGGATCGTTTCACGTGTAACATAAATACATGTGGAAGGCTGGTTAATTGTTACAATGTATCATGAACATTGGCTAACATAATGGTATACAGTAATATATTGAGGGTGTGACCGTTGTAGGGAGCGCAGCTCTATAGTACAAACTCTATGCTCTGAGTTCAAACACAAACAGGGGTGGGGGGCTTTTCTTTTTAATTCTCAAGCCATGAATAGATATATAACATACAGAATGAGATTGAGTACAAATTTTATAAGAAGCCCTGTGATCTGAACAAACTTTGTTCATCAAATATTAAGTTCATGTAAGGGTTAGACAGAAGAACAAGCACTGCAGGTACTTCAGTTTTTTGCATATTTTTTTTATAAAACACAGAGGGGTCTATTATTATACTTTATTTATCACAAAAACGTCACGTTTCAAAACTACACGTGGGGGTGATTATGATTGCCTATTCTACTTTCCCGTTTACAATTTATTTGATGATATTTGAAAATGTAAATTTAGTATATCTCCGATTACCGATAAATATACTAACTAATCAAGTTTAAAAATTCGTTCCCAGGATGGATCTAGACAGCAATTCTTTTTAGTTCTGTACAAAAACTTAAGACGTGCCGCAACAAAAGGGTGGCAGCAACTGAAATTCAGCGCAGCATTATACCATAAAGCTCTAGAAAAATATATAGTCCCTCAAAATTTGTGCAATGACTTTCAAAGAAATAGATCTAGAATTGACCGGGTATCAGATATTGTATCCTTCAGATGTCCCTCCTTGTCTCAAGCCGATACAGTGTTATGGCGATGGAAATTGTTTTTATCGCAGCATTTCAAACATTCTCTTTGTAACAGAAGAATGTCACGTCGAGTGCAGAGTAAGAACGTCCTTGGAGCTAGTTTTAAACCAAAACACTTACCTTAACAATAAAGATTTGCAGGACATGTCTTCGTCCAGTGTAGATAAATTGCTAGAAAATATTATCCAGACATCGGTAAGTACTGCGGATTCGAACAATACCGTGGTATACCAAACAGAAGTTATGAGGACAACTGAAATTGGTACTTATAGTTCAATTTTACACATATATGCTGCATCCAATGCCTTTGGATTCAAAATCAGAAGCATATTTCGAGAAGTCTCAAATGTAGCAATCAGCAGAAATTTACTTAAGTAATCAAGCCTTTGAAAGCCGATGAAGAGATCTGCATAATGTGGACACATACAAAGAACTCTCAGTTACAGTCATGATCACCAAATCATTTTGTGCCATGCATAGAGATAGAGAGGTGCCAAGAAAGTAATGCAAAGAAAATGCGATTTAATATTCCACAGTCGTCCACGACATCCAAAACGACAGAGACAAAACAAGAAAACTACCAACAGCAGTCAACAGAAACAAACGATCAGACAACAGAAACAAACGATGCAGAACCCAGCTTAATGTTCATGTGTGACGACCAGGCTGACGAAATGATGCCCATAGAAAGTGATCAGAACAAAGGTGATGATATAGAAATCAACGAAGGAAATACTCCAATACATGTCTCTGGTCAAACCCCACTAACCAATAACTTTACAGATGATAGGGAACATCAGTACCCCCCTTTTTTGACACTGAAAGATGTCGGGAATATATTGCATGGCTCGGTTGACAAAAACAGATTGACATCCCATGAAAAGCTGGAATACATAAACAATCATTTCATTTCAGGGCCAGGATACAAAGATTTCCCAACGCAGACGGTCGTTAGGGGGAAAAACAAACAAGTAAAACACCTCGTTTTTCAAACTTCCTGGTTAGAAAAATACGGATGGTTGGTTTACAGTCCTGCTGCAAGGGGTGGAATGTGCAAATATTGTGTGTTATTTTCCACTGCCAACGACAAACGAAAGTATCAAGGACCATTTGTTACAAAACCTTTTACAAACTTTGCAAAAGCCACAGGGAAAGATGGTGCACTGGAAAATCATGCGAATCTCCAATACCACAGGGATTCCGTTCTGTTAGGATTGAACCTAAAAGAAAAGTTAGAATGTGCAAAACAAGCTGTTGACGTGATTCTTTACATGAAGAAGAAAGAGAATTACGAGATAAATTTACATATTCTCCAGTGCATTGTAAAGGCTGTGATATTATGTGGAAAACAAAATCTTCCTTTGCGAGGTCACAGAGATGATCAAACATCGGGTAACACAAATAAAGGAACGTTTTTGGCCATACTTGAACTGATTGCAGAGCATGACACAATTTTAAGGAATCATTTAGAAAACGGAAAATGAAATGCTCGGTATACATCTAAAACAATACAGAATGAGATAATTGAAATTCTTGGCGACTACATCCGTGCAGAAACAACAGCTTCACTGCAAGAGGGAAACAGCTTCTTTTCGATAATTGCAGATGGAGTTACTGACGCATATTCCAATAAAGAGATTCTTGCATTATGTCTCAGACTGCTAGACGGCAATCAAGTAAAAGAATTCTTGTTTGATTTCATATATATTGAAAGAACGGATGGTGAATCGATTGCCAATGCCATCATAGATTCCCTTCAGAAGAGAAACATCGACATAACTAAAGTTAGAGGCCAGTCCTATGATGGCGCTGCTGCCATGTCATCGCAGAGGTGTGGGGTTCAAGCAAGGATAAAGCTTCGTTCTCCAAAGGCATTGTATATGCATTGCAATAGTCATTTCTCAATTTGTCTATTGCAAGCGCATGCAAAATCCCTGTAATTAGAAATGCTATTGACATTATCAATGCAACCTACCTTTTTTTTGACAACTCGCCTAAGAGGCAGATATTTTTGGAGAGAATACTTGATGCATATCCACCTGAAACAAAACGAAGGCGACTTGTTGGTTTGTGCAAGACCCGCTGGGTTGAAAGTCACACAAGCTTGGAAACTTTTACGGAGATGTATGAGTACCTCATTCATTGTTTTGAAGCAATATTGTTCAATAAGCATGCAAATATATATAAGGAGGGAGAAAAGGTCTTTTCATGGGACAGAGGAACAAGAACAAAAGCACAGGGTCTTCTATCAAGTCTGAAAAATTTCACAATTATACTTGCAATTATTGTTGCAAGAAACGAGCTGCATACTGTCAAGCCTATGGCGTCAAAACTTCAGAAGAGAGATTTTGATGTTTACCAGGCCTACACATTAATCGACGAGACGCGAAACAAAATCAGTTGTTTGAGAGAGGACATTGATGCTCAATTTTCAGAATGGTATGAGGAGGCAGTACTCGTGGCTGAAAAGAAAGGGTCCACAGTTGAAGCTTCGAGAACATCAATACTTGCTATACACAGAGCAAACGCTTCCTAGTGAATCCACAAAAGAATATTTCCTTCGTAATGTAGCAATACCTTTTATTATACCCAACGCAACTAGTTGCGGGAGGTATAATGTTTTTGACCCGTCCGTCAGTCAGTCAGTCAGTCAGTCCGTCAGTCAGTCCTCTTTTTTTGTCAGCGCAACTCCTCATAAACCGCTGGACAGAATTTCATCAAACTTTGCAGGTATTTAGGACACAATGTGTAAATGTGCATATTACCAGGAAATTCCGATTCCATTATTTTTTTCCGGGAATTTCCGCACTTTTTAACTTATGCATTTGACCTTACCTTGAATATAGAGATGAACGGTTTGTCAGCGCAACTCCTCATAAACCGCTGCACAGAATTTCGTCAAACTTTGCAGGTATTTAGGACACAATGTGTAGATGTGCATATTACCAGGAAATTCCGATTCCATTATTTTTTCCGGGAATTTCCGCACTTTTTAACTTAGGCATTTGGAACTTTAAAAATACAACATTGACCACAATTTTTAAAGAATTAAGACTAGAGTATTGATACTTCACAAATTTAATCCTTGTGACAAGATATTTCATTTTATATCAAGAAGCTTGATCCTTTGACCTTGACCCAGAGTTTGATCTACTTTTTACAAAATTTAACCTTGCCCATAACTTTTGAACAGTCGGGGCAAGAGCATTCACATTTCACATACATAATCTTTGAATCAAGGCCTTTCTTTAGAAACCAACAACTTTAATCTTTTGACCTTGATCCAGATCTGCATTTGAGAAAGCTTATAACCTTCGCTATGTTGCTATACAGGGGCATCAGAATTTCCACACTTTCCAACTTAGACTTTTTTAGATTTTGAATATAGAGATGAACAGTTTGTCAGCACTACTCCTCTTAAACTGTTGTACATAGTTTCTTTTTTTTTTCCCAAAGAGTTTTGCCTATTATTCAAGAAAATCCCCCCAACCACTTCAAATTAATGTTTGGATTTGTATAATGCCAAGAAATTTTGATTCCATTATTTATCTAGAAACCTCATTCTACATTTAAATGTCCTCATATGTAAGATATTTTGATGTGAAGATTTTTTTTGCAATTATTGCCCTTTTTGATCTATACTATGTATTTAAGGTGCACTGTGCCTTTCATTATGTGCTTCACCGTCAATTTTTGGGGGAGCGTGGGGTATGTGAGCTAGCTCACTTTTTCTTTTATTGATTATCTAAATGGGGAGTTCAACGAAAGATTCAATCCCAACAATAGAATGGGAAAAGAAATTCTCGCCCTTCTTCCAGCAGCCATTCATGACGAAAATGACATCAAGTCCCTCGTTTAAAATTTGATGTTTTGGAATGATGACCTACCAAATCCATGTGCTCTTCGAAACGAAGTCATCGACTGGAAGATGTTCTGGGAGAGTAAGCAGGTAGATTTGACAGAAATCAGTTTACAAGATAGTCTGAAGCAAGCAGACATGGATGTGTTCCCAAACATCCGTACACTTCTGAAAATCGGCTGTACTTTACCTGTTACTTCATGTGAAGCTGAAAGGTCTTTCTCATGTCTCCGACGAACAAAAACGTATCTCCGAAATTCAATGACAGATGAACGATTGACTGGCCTTGCACTACTTAATATGACACTGGGTTGAAAACTGACGTTATGGAAGTTTGCAAGAGATTTATTTCGATGCATAACAGGAAAATGTTTCATCCCAGTGTGTTGTTTGAAAATTAATGGCATTGTATTCAACACGATTAAAATATGTCTTGAGAATCTTTGGCAGTTATTAAATATTGATGGAGATCATATCTACAAAAATCATGTGTTATCATCTGTATTGTCATTATGACAGCTACACGAAACATGCCCTATAGGCCCTCTGTATACTTATATATTTGAAAAGTAATAGAAATTAAATGTTAAAAAAACACCAAGTAGACATTTCTTTAGATCATTTACATGTACAAAAACAAAGTGGGGTGGAAATTTAGAGCGGTTGAGGTTGCAACCAGTACCTAATAGGTCAAAATGTTGGACCCCCCCCCCCCCCCTTTTACAAATTCCTGGATCCGCCTATGTTTTTATCAATGATCCAACTTAAAATTTAGGATACTTGGAATAAGAGGCTTCAAATACAAGTGATAGGTTGTACAAATTATCAGAAGAGCGATTCAAGGCCCTTGTGCCTCTTGTCACATTTCATCATCAACATTCAAACAACCGTGATAGCTTTTGCAATGCCATGAACATGTACTATTTTAATGGGGGTTTCAAGTATTATCACTTCAATCTGCTCTGGGTCGTTCAGCAAGTGTTCTTTATCTTTCAAATTGTTTAAGACGACGTCAGGATAAGCTGTAATATTTACCTATTGACATTCATTTTCAGTGTGAGGGTTTTTTTTTTAGATTTTTTTTTTAACATTTTTTATACGCCCGTCTTAAGACTTCAAAGGCTTCATGTCCGTCTGTCTGTCTGTTAGCTTTTTCGTTTCCGGCTCATAACTTTAATACTTCTAGGCCTAGGATTATCAAACTTTGTCATCTGATGCATCTTGGGTAGAAGGTGTGTCGCGCACAAAAAGTAGGTGGCTCTGACCTACCTTTAGCCAAATATGGAAAAATCCTTCCCGGCCCATAACTCGAAAACCATAAGACCTACAATCATCAAACTTGGCCAGTTTTTGCATCTTAGGTAGAAGGTGTGTCGCGACTTATTTCAAGGTCACCGTGACCTTTAATTTAAGTGTTTTTTAATGTGTCTTTTTATTATTCATTTACACGTCCCTAATAATGCAAGAGTCTTGCAGTATTCTTATTTAAAAAGTGTTAAATCCAGAAAATATTTATTTTCTCTAAGCATATACATAACAGCAATCTATTACAAATGTAATGTATGTCAGAAAAATCCTGCTTCTCCCATGAGTGTAATTATCAAGCACTGGGGCCGGAATTCAAAAAATCTTTGTTTCCCCTAACCCGACCCTAAATTTTCAAGTTGGGTCGGTAGGTAGGTAAACAATTTTATTTTCCGACAGCAACTTTAAAGTGGCACTGTGACGCACAAAGGGGAAAATTGACAAATGTAGAATTTTCGCATGACCTCTGTTAATTTTGTTCAATTCCTAAAAGTATTCAGTTTCAGAAAATTACATGTTTCAGAACCTAAAAATGATATTTTTATGGGGAAAAATAAAAGTAAAAAAAAATTTTGTCTGCCCCAGCGAGAAAATATTGCAAAATACCTTGATACTTCTTCCTCCCTATTGTACGCGTGCGCAGAAAAGTGTTGAATAAGTATCCATAGTTACCATGGTCACAGTTATCCACGAATGAATGTAAGAAGACCAAAAAATTTGATTTAATCTTTTTTAAAAAGTTTTTAGAACATATTTCTCACCTTTGCATGCTCCTGTTGAATGTTGTTTACAAGTTTGAGCTAAAAATAAGAGTTGCGTGACCTTGACATAACCGAAACAACGAAACGGTAGATACAACCTTTATTTTTCCGGCACTTATATTGTGCAGTCAATTCTTGCAGTTTAATTGTCATATATTCGCTAAATACTCATAATTTCATAAGTTTTTCTCTGTATGCTACAGATATCTTAAAATTACTATATGATTTTGAATCATTGTGCCGCTTTAAAAATGCATTCTAAAATTTAATGTAAAATTACATGTATAAATGTGTTGAGGTTCTCTATACCATGTTTGGTAAACATCAAAGAATCAAAAGTTATTGTAAAGGTCCCAACGAGTCCCAAATGAGTTTCCGAAACCCCTTGGCACATCACTAATCAATGATTTTGTGACGTAAACCAGGCTTTTTTGACGATTACCATACTCTAGCAAGTTTTCTTTCAACAAACATAAATCATATTGTGGGAAAATGTATTAGTTATCCGAAAAGATGGAATATGATTAAAAAAAAAACAGGTCGATGACTGTGAAATATGAAGTTTTGTGGCCCGGTCGTATTATGATCTAGAATCAATCAGATAACACATTGTGTAGATTAATGATAATGAAATGTAATGATCTCTTATACACATGTTTTGTTATTTTACAGAAAGGTAGTTTTGAACAGAGATCGGTGTGGGTCCATGAAGTACTTTTTTTAGCCACACCCTCCTCCACTACTGCCCAAAGCAGAATTCGTTCTCTTATGATGAATATCATATACGAAACATGTTAGCGGTTTTTGACCACAACAACCATGTTGGAAGGGCAGTACGTGTCACGGAGGATGGACAACCCTATGCTCAAGCACAGGTGTCAAACAGTGGGTCGCTTATGAGAAGAAGTGTCCAAAAGAATTCAAATACATTCCAGGCAAGGATCCTTTTAGTATTTCAAATCCATTTTTAGGATTAGTAAAATGATTTAAGATTAATTGATATAGATATTTAAAGCCATGATATCCACAGGATTCGACTTATCTTTTTAGGTCACCTGAAATAACGAACAGTATTCAACGTCAACGTCCATTAAACAAATATACCAAATAAGAGCAGAGCAAACACGGACCCCCGAAACATCAGAGGTGGGATCAGATGCCATGGAGGAGTAAGCATCCCCTGCTGACCGATCACACCCGCCGTGTGCTCGTTGTCATAATCAGGATATAACGGAAAAAATCCGTGGTCAATCTACTGTATAAATAATGGACTAACAATTGGTATGAAAAACGTCAGTCAGCATTTCATTCAATGATAAATTGTATTTGCTGACAAGGTCATTGTATCGACCATAGAATTTACGAAATGATGACTTCAAACGAGATTGTTGATATTCTTGTTTCATCAACTTGCTTGTCAATAATTTACCTCGTTTAAGAAATTGTTCATACGTAGAGCATGCTCTTGCATATCGAATCGACTGAGATGACCTATTGTTATCCGTTATCGTCCGTCGTCGTGCGTCGTGTGTTAACATTTTCAGCTTCTTCTCTGAAAGCACTGAACCAATTTCAACCAAATTTGGTATACAGCATCTATGGATGGAGGGTAACAAAAATTGTGAATTTCATGGTCCCCACCCCCCTGGGGCCTGGGGGGTGGGGCCAAAACCACGAAAATTATTGCAATCTTTAAAAATCTTATTTACTCCTGGATATCGAGCAGGCAAACTGTTGTCATGAATGGAATGAGCATTGGGTCCTCTACCAAAATTGTGAAATTCATGGCCCCAGGGTCAGGGGTTCTAGTGCTAGGGCGGGGCTCAATAGATTATATAGTGAAAATGCATTATTTCTTTGAAAATCTTCTTATCTGCTCCTAAATATTAAATAAACTAACTAAGCACATAGTTATGATGAGCAAGAGTGCCTCTTCCAGGTTTGTGAATTTTATGGCCCCAGGGTTAGGGGTTCTGGTGTTAGGGCGGGACTCTATTGATTATATAGTATAAATACATGATTTCTGTGAGCTTAAGGAAGACATATGGTAAACCGTTGCACACTTACATAAACAGCGACAAAGAAATAAGTTTAAGGTCTTCTCAGCCTAACCTCTTAGCATGTAGGAAAAGCAGGAAAAAATAAGGTAATGCATGTTGAATTTTAGTTGGTCATTTATAAGCAATTATTCTTTTTAACTTGATATATAAAAACAATTTGGATAACATTGACATAGATATAACATTATTTAACAAACATCAATCATTCAATATATCACATGGGCCCAATAATCATACATATAACTATGTCTAAACATAAGTAGATACACGTACTTGTTGTTCAATCAGAATCTGAATAAGCAGAATGGTACTCAGTGTATAGCCTATTACTCTGGGGGAATCTGAGGCGCACTGTATGTGTAACACAGGCTGGAACTGGAATGCGTCTTCCAGCACCAAGACGACCATGTTGCCACAAGATAAAGTTTCTGTATGCCTGATTCCTAAATTTAGACATAAAAAGCTAGGGTCCTGGTTGGTTTGGAAGCTCCAATTCAAGAGGTTTGCAATATCCAGCACATCATGCCTCAAGCATGGAATTCTGGCTTTGATGTCATGCATGGAGATTGCCTGCAGCAGAGGCTCATGCAGGGGTCCTCATAAATCTTACATCTTCCACATGAACACCATGGCACACTTGAATTGGAGCTTCCCGAAACCTGTCCAGAACCATGTTGCTGTCCAGTTATAAAAGGCTGCATTAATTCAGGGCAAGCTGTTATAGCTCTCCTTAGCCTCGTCTTCATTTCATCTGGGGTCATGTTGTCAACTGCAGCCTAAAAGTAAAAATTGAACATCACAGTAAATGTTTTGAACATTAAAAGTTACTACAGCAAAACTCGTTTAGTTAGCGATTTTGAATATTGTGAATTTACAGATATAGTAAAGTCATTTTGGATCCCCAGATATATAAATTTAGTGACTTTCTTATACAGTTATAACGAATTACAGATATAGAAAAGTAATTTCACAGGTCACAGTGACTTCGTTATAACCGAGTCTTATTGTACATGTATATGAAAACTATGACAATATATTTAGGAATACAATGACATTGTCACATTCCACCTCATCTCTTGTATTTTCAGGAGATGCCTGGGCTGCCATAACTTCATTCCTGCTGGGCTGGTCTTCATTCTGTACAGCATGTACAGCATATGGATGAAGACGAACCTGAAGAAGAGAAAATGTGAAGGATTCAAAATATTAATACTCCCTTCCGATCTAGGAGGACCTCAACGTGGTGGAAGGGTGAACATCATAAAATAGATGACCCACACTCCTAGGATAAATGCCCAGTTGTAACACTTACTGTAGCATTTGTATTAAACTGACATGTTGGATTCATGTAGTTAGTGCAGCCTCTCCTTTTGCAGGCACAGCTTTTGCATTTGCCTCGGTTTTCACAAGGACAGCATTTCTACAAGAAGGAATTCTTTGATTTTATAAAAACAATTTCATATTGTAAGTGTTTTATTAAACATACCTCGTAATAAATATTAAACAAGAGACTGTAATTTAATATTTTCATGGTGATTAAAACAAAGGTTTTAGACCAAGCTTAAAAAATGTTTGCATTGCCGACTTATAATATCTAGGATGGGTTGGGCCAAATAATATTGAAATCTTGGTTCACAGGCCCGCGCGCATCTGTTTTGAGGTAGCCGCATTGCCGATTTTATTATATTATTGATAAAATAAAAAGTTGATATTGCGGAGACCAATCCGGGAAAAAAATTTCCGACCTCATTTGTTTCGTAATTTAGTATTCAAATATCACTTCCAGTAGCCATTTACAATGAGATTTTGGCTACTTCGTTTGAAAATACATTCAAGGACATTACCTAGGATATGTACACGTTGTTAGGCAATGGATAAAGCAGTAATTTTGACCAGAAATGGAAAGTATATCTGTGATTAAAAAATTATCTTTATGTTTGAGAAAATTCGGAAATTAAAATAAAAAAAAATACCTCCTTCATCTTATTTATTGCCAATAAAATGAAAAATAAATGCTGCCCTCTCGCATCTGTTTTAGAGAAAATTGGCCTGAGAACCAAGGAATTAAATTCAGATAGCATTGGTTAGAAGATTTTTATGCACCTTCGAACAGTTATATGCTCATGGTATGGAAATCAATACCATTGAGATAGCAAGTTTTTATCCTTAAGTGCTGATGGATTTCTGAATTTTCCATTTAATATCACATAATATCATAGGGGAAAAAGAAAACTACCCTAGTGTTTCTACTGCCCGAGTTCTGCTTATGAGTGCAAGGGGACGGCTATATATACCTTCTCCTGTTTAAATAGACTTTGAGGTTTGACACATAAAATGTACTTTTGTTTCATTTATTTTATATTGCATTAAAACACACAGTTAATGATGATGAAGAATGTACACATGTTTATCATAAGTGTGTACAAATTGTTTAATATAATGTTTATAATGAAACCAATTTCCTTTGGCTAACCCGCATGCACATGAAAGTAGATGAAACAAAAGATATCGATATTTTTAAGGATATTTCAACCAGAAATTATCACAGAAGATAAGGAACATCAGATGGCGTCAAAATGCACGGGGGAAAAGTACCCCCCCCCCCCCCCCCC
>PRKT01000027.1:21271-68975 GCA_003671525.1 Saccostrea glomerata
CCCCCCAAAAAAATAAAGAAAACTGGAATCTCTTGAAGTTCTCCAACCAAGTCAGGCTGCAGGTCAATATATATGATAAGTCTTAATAAGTCATACACAAAAAACACGAAATATAAAAAAGATTAAAATTTTTGTTTTATTGTTTTCAAACCTTTTACAAGTCAGAATTTGCTAATTTTATACTTAAGACAAAATCAGTATTTCAGAAGCTACGAAAGTTTTTAAGGAGCAGTTGGACAATCTTTCAAAGTAAATGGATCGTGCCCTTGTCATGAAATCCTGAAGTGGGTCCTTTCAAGAAAGGAGAAACTATATCGAAAAGAAACACAGTGGCAGCATTAAAGAACTGATCACGAAAATTCTTGGGGAAGCTGAATATGTAAGTTTTAATAAATAAGATTGATTGAATATTGTTTAACGTCACGCTCCAGAATATTTCAATGATATGGAAGTAGTATAAGGCGTGTAGATGGCCGGGTCAACTGAGTGCACTTTTGGGGGTGAGGGGGATAGCTGGGTCAAGCGAGTGCAGCCCCTGGGGGGATACTCGGAGCTCTTCGGATGGCTTGTACCATGCACAATGGAGTCAGTCGAGGATTGCCGATTGTAACGATGACTTCCTGGCGAGAAATTAACAAATAACGAGCCCGATTTCATTTTCTGAACCCGATATATCTAAAAGCTTACAGCATAGCGAGTATTGAAAATTCTCAATTTTTTTATTGCTTATAGGATCTTTCTGATACGGAAAAAAGATAATATCGCAGACAAAAGAGTTGGAGTCACCAAGACTATTGGTGTTTTTGGATAGAGGGTAACTAGGAAAAATTTCAATCGTTTGGGATGAAACTGAAATTTTTACACAGGTCGAGACCTTTTTGGATTCTGTTATCGGCCTTTTTGGATTCTGTTATCGCCCTTTTTGCCGTATACTACATCTTTGATCTCTCATATCCCCGCCCATACTCTCAATTTTTAAATTTATCCAAGAATACACGATGAATGTGTCGTACACTGTTCAGATGTCCAAAAAATTTCTCCATTTGGCAAAAAATAGAAACCAACAATTAAACCAAAAGTCTCTGTCTCTCTAATAATTTTCATTGTACATACGCCATATATGGCTTTAATAAATTAAATAGTTAGGTATATAAAATAAATCTAAAAAAACCTTTTTATTCCTTAGAAGGTTTTAAGCTATTACAAACACTCCTTTTAGATCCACCTACACATTTTTTTTTACATATGTTTTACATAGACATTTTAGACATTGGTCATACACTTGAATTCTTTTGGTCAAGAGGTTTTATATTGTCCAGAGCAAATATTACCAAGAATTTAAATCTTATACTCATATAGACATGTAGAAAGTTCTCTGGAAAATTTTATGTAAATATATTCCTTTTTTCTGACACAAATTCCCAGACAAAGATAGAGACATAATCTTATCACCACTGAATTATAATTACATAGTTATTAGTCAGATGGGCTTGGCTCCATAAAATCCATATCATTTGAATTATTTCTGCTGGGGATTTTCCCATTACATATATATGCATACTTATATGATATATTAAAGAACACTTTTTACATATAAACAGATAAAACTTTAATTTTACTATTTTTTTAACATAAACCAATACAGACACAACCATACAGAATTTTGAGGGCACCGCCCTCCCCTCAACACGTACCACCACCACAAAGAGAGAAGAGGAGGAGACTGTCGCTCCCACAACCTCGGAGGGTGGTGGTGGCACAACAGGTAGCGGCTACACCTCAACCAGAGAGAATAGTGGTGCCACCACCACCCAAACTACCACCACTGAGGATCCTTCGAGCCCCCTCACCACCCCATCCACCAAAGAGTTAAATAACTTAAGCACCCCTGAGAGCCCTTATACTACCTTGCTAGTTACAGGTAATTTTTTTTTAATGCAAATCTTGATACACATCATCAAAATTAAATGTCTTTAATTTTTTATACCCATTGTTGACTATATGTTAAAATATAAGAAAACTTAGCCTTATGAATTTTGCATTAAGGAAGTGGATTGTAGAATGCATCTTTTGCATTTCTGTCACTAACCAAAGAGGCATATCTTGAACCCTGTCAACTTAACAAACTTTTAATTTTTTGTTTTTATATATCTTTTCAGGTACTGTTTCCTGTGTCATATGTATTGTCCTGACCTTTACCTTCATACGTCTGTGTAAGAGAAGACAACGCACTATGATCCAACGAATACCGTCACCTTTGCCAGTGCCACATCATTCTTTACCAATTTTCTTTCCTCTTACACCGCCCTCAAATATAGACACATCTACTCCCTTGTATACTCCGTCTTTATTTTCTACAAGTGAAACATCCAGTCTGTCTGATGTATCTTTATTTGATGTATCTACTATTCCTGCTGCAGCACCCCTATCTAAACCTAGCTATGAACAAATAGAGTTACCCTAACAAAAAAATACTATAGTAAACTATAGTTAACTATGGTTTACTATAGTTAACTATAGTACCAAAGTTAAAACTTTGAACTTTGATTTACTATGGTGAAAACTTTGGAACTTTGATTTACTATAGTGAAAACTTTGGAACTTTGATTTACAATAGTGAAAACTTTGGAACTTTGATTTACTATGGTGAAAACTTTGGAACTTTGATTTACTATGGTGAAAACTTTGGAACTTTGATTTACTATGGTGAAAACTTTGGAACTTTGATTTTCTATGGTAAAAACTTTGGAACTTTGATTAAGTACTATAAATCCGGAATTTTGGTTTAGATTCTCATTTTGTACATTTTAGGAAATGTCAAGAACAAGATAAATAACACCCTCAATGAACGTTTTAAAAACCCGACTCGTCCCCTATAAGAACAAAGTACAAGAAATGAATTTAAATGAATAAATTGTCCTTAAATATTTGCTTTTTTAAAATTGGTCAACATGTTTTTCTGCCGTTCAATGTAAATAATGAATTTAAATTAATAACTTTACATATTAAAATTGAGATGAACAATAGATATCAGCCCAAACAAACCAAAATCATCATACTTAAAAAATTAATAATAAAAAAAAAATAATTAAAAACATACAAAAGCTTTGTAACTTTGATTTACTATGGTGAAAACTTTGGAACTTTGAATTACTATGGAAAAAATATTGGAACTTTGATTTACTATGGTATAAACTTTGGAACTTTGATTTACTATGGTGAAAACTTTGTAACTTTGAAAAACTATGATATAAACTTTGGAACTTTGATTTACTATGGTGAAAACTTTGGAACTTTGATTTACTATAGTAAAAACTTTGGAACTTTGATTTACTATGGTAAAAACTTTGGAACTTTGATTAACTATGGAAAACTTTGGAACTTTGATTTACTATAGTGAAAACTTTGGAACTTTGATTTACTTTGGAAAACTTTGGAACTTTGATTTACTATCGTGAAAACTTTTGAACTTTGATTTACTATAGTTTACTATAGTTAACTATAGTTAACTATAGTTTACTATAGTATTTGTTTTTGTTAGGGTAACCACTTTTAACCCATTGAAAAGGGTGACAAGGTCAATGACCAAATGCCAAACTAAAAAGAACATGTAAAGGAAATTTCATTTTTTCTCATTTCTTTTTTTTTCATCAAATTTATACAATATCTTGTCTCAAAACCATTATTTTTTTTGATTCCTTTGGAAAAAATTATATTTTGTTTACAAAGAAAATAATGTATGTATATGTTACAAAAGAAATCCTATTTTATGCTATATTTTTACCATGGACAGAGGATACTTAACTAGTCATAGTTACATTCTTTTAGTATATAAGGATATGGAAATAACGAACAGTATTCAATCTCAACGTCTATTAAACAAATATACAAAACAAGAGCAGAGCAAACACGGACCTCTGAAACATCAGAGGTGGGATCAGGTGCCATGGAGGATATATATATAATTAATCATTTTATGTCTTAGTGTCAGATTATAATCAGTATTGGTTTTCACTTTATATCAATGTACATTTACATTTTACTTTATATCAATGTACATTTACATTTTACTTTATATCAATGTACATTTACATATTATATAATTTCATCTAGGGTAGTGCAGAATATTATGGTCATAATTTGAAACTGACCTGTTTTTTTTTTCATTTTTACAACTGTGTGCTAATTTTTTTCTCTCTATATTTCCTTGAAAAAAAAAACAACATTTTGTTAAATCAATGGTAAATGCTCAATGTTTTGTCCTATTTATTTTTTATTTCAGTACTGAAACCAGAAAATGTGTAGTTATTTTCTTTAAAAGATTATCACATATTTTTAGTTTTTAGTAAGATAGATCATTAGTTAACATCAGTACAATATTTAAAAATAAATATCAATGCCATACTACAGCAATTTCTTTGATTATCTAGAATTTTTTTTAGTGATTTTTTTAATTGTTGTTTTCAATGAAATATATATAGAGAAAAATAAAATCATCTTTATTTTTTAGCACCCCATCTTTATATATATAAGTATATACTTTGTTTATTTTGTTATAAAGGGCTCTCAGGGGGACATATCATATAGAAAGGAATGTTTTTTAATAAAAAAAAAAAAAAAAGATTTTTTTTTTGAGTTTCTTTGTTTTTCTTGGATTGTATGAATTTTGATTTATATTCTAAATTATTTATTAGTCAATAAGACTCAATATATAAAATTTTTTCAAGATTCCTGGATCCGTCACAGATCTTGAGTTCACTGACATGGAGATATCGTTCCTTCCCTATACAATATTTCCACCAAACATTTGGTACTGCTCAATATTAAAACTAGATTACAAACTTATTGTAAGTGATTTATTGTCATTGATAGAAACCTTGAGACCATGATTACTCTAATAAAGGAAAAGCACGTAAGAAAATCCAAATGTCTAAAAAGCAAGCTTGTTCAGCAACAATAAGAATAAGAGCCATCATGAAATTCCCTGATTTCAAGGTAAATTTTCATTTTTCATATATACATAATTTGGATAGTACTGCTTGGGGTCTTTAAATACATATCATATTTATTTGTCTTTTTTAGGTAGATTCATATAACAACAAATTGATGAAAAGGAAGATATCTAGAAATTTCAAACAAGCTTTTGAAAACAGAGACACAATTCAAAAATCCCTTGTTTATTTGGTGTCATATCCAAGTGTCAAAGACCACAAGAACCACCTTACTGGAGAGGTAAGTGTTAATCATCAGTATCCAGAATTCTAGATACTTTGTATACTATATTTTGAATTGTTAAAAATAGTATAAAATTACACCTTACTGGAGAGGTAAGTGTAAATCATCAATATCCAGAATTCTAGATACTTTGTATTCTATATTTTGAATTGTTAAAAATAGTATAAAATTTTTCCCGTGTAGTTTGCAGGATTTACTCAGCGCATTGATCCGAGATTAGTTGCATGCATAAAAGAACTTGTAGCTGATGGGGTGAGAAATGTCTCTTAAATGAAGAGACACCTACTAATCTCTATGAAAAATGACTTATGTCCAGATGAGGATATTCCCAGAACTTACAGAAGATTTTTTCCATTGGACAAGGACATTAAAAACCACATGGATATTGCCATTAACAGCTTAAGGTATAGAATTATAAATGTTCCTTATTTGTATTTCGTACGTAACTTAAGATAAGAGAAAGTAGGATTATTTACCTTTCATCAAAGGTCAACTTAAGGTCATTGGCAACGAAGGGTTTCCGTAGTAAAAAGGTTTATATCCAGGTTTCTTTACTAATGTAAAAAAGTCATTGAGAGTGATCTCACGTATGGAATTCAGAAAACAAAGAAAGCATATGTAACAAACTGAGAGGTAAACAAAAGCACGTGTATTTTTATCGGATATATTCAACTCTACAGTAATAAAAGAAGAGCAGCGATGGGTTTGTTTACATTGTGTTGAGGGAGCAGACAGTTAACAGGTCGTCATTTAGAATAGGTAAATGATTGCTGGGGAAGTGCAAAAATGTGAAATAATTATGCTGAAAGTGTTGATAGCTAGGTGGACCGATTGAGAACGATTCCATAGGTTATGTGAATGATGTACCATTAAAAAGTTACTATAAAACCTTGCAAAAATGTTTTTTGACAGTTTGTTTCCAATTAAGTAAATTATAGAATAGAAACAAACAACCACTCTCTTTATCATTATGAATACTGATTAGATGTTATTACAGTAAAGGGGAAGTAACTCAAAATTGAAGAACAGTGCTGGTATTTCTTGTGTTTTGTTTCAATATTCGCATTTTAAGTCAAATTATATGCATGTCAACAATTAATGAAAAACCAGTATAGAATGCACAAGAAAAAATTCAGTTTCACCAGCTATAACAAATGTTTTTAAAAATAGTTGCTTAAAGAAAAAGATTTTTAAAGATTGCATTAATTTTAGTGGTTTTGGCCCCACCCCCAAGCCCAAGGGAGGGCAAGGATCATGAAAATCACCATTTTTGTTCCCCTTCACCCATAGATGCTTTGTGCTAAAATTGGTTGAAATTGCTTCAGCGGTTTCAGAGAAGAAGCTGAAAATGTTCAAATGTTAACGCACGACGGACGACGACGGACAACAACGGATAGCAATAGGTTTACTCAGGTGACCTAAAAATGGCATAATGTCCATTTATCCCCCTCCCACTGAAATCTTATAGATCTGATACATGAAATGAGATTGTAGGTTAAAAAGTTCTTTGAATTATGTTACGTGAATTGGAACTTAAATGTTTATACATATCTCCGTTCTTTTAATTTTGAGACAAACAAGAGGCCCACGGGCCTTATAGGTCACCTGAGCATCATGCAACAACTTTCAAATGATTGAATTTGTTTCATGTTTTAAGCTAGATGCTAAGGCATTCACAATTTTGGAAGAGGCACTCTTGCTATTCATAACTATGTACTTAGTTAGTTTATTTAAAACCTAGGAGCAGAGAAGAAGATTTTCAAAGATTTAATGCATTTTCACTATATAATCAATAGAGCCCCGCCCTAACACCAGAACCCCTGACCCTGGGGCTATGAATTTCACAATTTTGGTAGAGGACTCAATGCTGATTACAATCATACCAACAGTTTGACTGCTTGATGTCCGGGAGTAAAGAAGAAGATTTTTAAAGATTGCACTATTTTTAGTGGTTTTTGCCCCACCCCCCAGGCCCCAGGGGGGTGGGGACCATGAAATTCACAATTTTTGTTCCCCTTCACCCATAGATGCTATATGCCAAATTTGGTTGAAATTGGTTCAGTGGTTTCAGAGAAGAAGCTGAAAATGTTTAAATGTTAACGCACGACGCACGACGCACGACGGACGACGACAGACAAAAACGGATAGCAATAGGTCACCTGAGTTTACTCAGGTGACCTAAAAATGCAAGAATCTGCATGCACAAACTCTTCTGTTCTTATGCAGAAAAAATATTAAGACGGTGTTTTGATTTTAGTGCCCAAATCTGCTACTGATTAAAAAGAGCTAAAGCCACGAACCATCGAAATATGCCTTAACTAAAAAATCAATGAGAAGTTCAATAAAGATAGTGAAGACTTGTAGCTTTTTAGATCTGTTTTCCTTTTTTAAATATATATTATACTTTTTCAGGAAGAGACTTGACAGTATGGCATTGTTTTGAATGAAATTTACATGAGGAACGTCATTATTTGTAACGCAGCGTCATAATAACATCGTAAAAAGTCCTTTGCAATAGAACATTATACAGTAACTTCTTACCTTTGTAAACCCGAGCATTACAATTGTTTTTTTTTCTGTACATGATGTAGTTTAAAACTATTTAATTTAATTTAAATTTTGTGACTGGATAAATAAAAAGTGAAGCCGGGCGCAGTAATTATTAAATCTTTTTCTTAACAAAAATCTGGGCCTATTATAAAGAAATAAATTATCAAAGTGGGTAAGAATGTTTTTTTTGTGTGTGTGTGACGGACCCAAATTTATTCGTGCATTTTGACAATAAAATATATGTATTGCAGAATTCTTGAAGTTTGAAGAAAATGAGGGGGTTGTAAGTAAAATGAATTTGATTTCAAAGATTTTTATAAAAAGTTATAATAAAAAATTATAAATTGTAGCTCAAAATTCGAGTTTTTTAGTTATATTATCAGGTATATCGTAGTCCGCTAGATATTATTTTTTTCTTTTTCTTTCAGGTATTTATCTTGCCCTTTTTTCTCTTCCTATTTCTTTATCAGTGAAAATCATGCACTACATCGCCAAAGTTTTTTTTACTGGCCGCCAGGAGGCGGTCGTTAAGTTGATATGAAAGTTTTAAGTCGACGTGCGTTTCTGCGGAGTTAGAACAATTTGAAAAAAAAAATAACATTGATATTAAAGAATATTAAACAAAGATATTCAAAAAGCACAATAATCATAAAATAATTTTTTTTATAAAAATATTTGGTAAATATATCATCCAATCCTGATTGACAAACTCTGGCATTACTGAAATGCGGAGAAAGTCTTAAGTAGGCATAGTCTAAAACAAAGACCACGTTGTATATCAACAATTTACTTTCTCTTTTTAAACATTATAGACAGGATTTGTTGTACTTATTTTAAAATGCCGTGTTTATTCATACATTTTCTATGAAAGTTTTTCAAAAATTTGATGAAATATTGATTTCTGAAAAGCACGGATTCGTACGACAATTTGTCTATGGGGCTTGGATAGAGCATGTTTTTTATAATGTGCCAATCATTTTCCCGCCACATCTCAACAATGAAAGAGAAGGAATGTAGTGGTGGATCTAGATCGATTTGGCGGTTGTTAACATCCTCTAAGAGAGTCCTACATATTTCAATTTTGTTCTGTTTAAATTTAAAAAAACTATAGGTAAGTCTAAACTTTAGTTTTGTACTTTAATGTAATAATTCAAACTTCCACCAGAGTTCGTTTGTACGAAACTGCGTGCAGAGACGCAGAGGTCTATGTGCAGTTTGCTTACACATATAATATTGTACATGCATTGTGCATGAAGAAAATCGGCAATGTCGCATGCTAGTTTTTCATGTCACGAGGATATTTCAACAGATAAATATAAAAAAATTTAAAAACAGATCACGTAAATTTCAGTTTCGAATTACTTCTATCATAGGAAGAATTAATTGGTTAGCGGCCGATTTTTGACGTTTGTGTCAATATGTTTCTTGTTTATATTTGAAGCGAAACCAATCTAGCTGCTAGTAATAGTGAACGGACATCCTAATTAAGTAACAAAAATATATGTCCCAATTCGCGTTCACTGTAGATATATATAGGTGGTATGTATATAAAATGTAGTGAAAATAAAAGTTTAATTTTTTAAACACTTATTTTTAGTAATTGTCATCCCCCAATAACACTTTCACATCACTTCCGCAGAGATTTTCTTCTATTTATAGATAATTGAAGTTATCCCGTTTCTTACGTCTGTTCGATCCATGGTATGCCTTTAGTAGTTACAAGATTGATTGATTGATTGTATGTTGTTTAACGTCCCTCTTGAGAATTTTTCACTCATATGGAGACGTCACCGATGCCGGTGAAGGGCTAGTAGTAAGGGGTATAGTCTGGGGTCTATATGGGGTCACTGACGTCATGGGTCCGTCTGGGGTCACCTATCCCATGAAAGCCGTCTGAGGTCGATGACGTCACGACCCATCCCATAAAACCGTCTGGGGTCACCCATCTGATAAAACCGTTTGGGGTCACCCATCACACAAAGCCGTTTGGGGTCACCCTTCCCATCAAACAGCCGTCTGGGGTCACCCCTCCGTTTTTCCCACGATCAAATTCTTGGTTTTTCCACTAGGGGATTGTCTCAGACACACCCTATAAATTCCTTATGTTTATTATATAAACTCCAAGTTTCATTTAGATTTTTATTCTGCAAAGAGGAAACACTTTAATTTATACAAAGACAGTACTTGTATTAGTAAGTATACTTTGCTTAATTCTTGTTACCCAACATGCAGTTTCTTTTCTTTCTTGTTACCCAAATAATTTCCCCTTTTCAAGAATTACACTTTCATTTTTTTTTAAATATTTTATTAGCATGAGTTTTAATATTTTATAAATATTTATAAATATAAGAACAAAGGAATATTAATGAGAACCTTCAATAGACCTACATTTAACAAACAAAGGCTTCATAATAGTTAACTCAAATAAAACCTAACTTTTTAAACATTTGAAATTATTTTAAACATTTCAAATAATCCTGCATATAATTAACAATCATTGAAGTTTGTATTGAGTCCACTCTAACTGAATCACTTACTTTCTTAAACATTTGAAATTATTTTAAACATTACAAATAATCCTGCATATAATTAACAATCATTGAAGTTTGATAATTAAGTTCAGTCTAACTGAAACAACTACTTTTTTAAACATTTGCAATTATTTTAAACATTTCAAATAATCCAGCATATAATTAACAATCATTGAAGTTTGTAACAAGTCCACTCTCACTGAATCAATGAGTTCAGAAAGGGCGCTTAACTCCTCCTTAAGAGGATACTGCCTCGACGTTTGCGAAGATGTGGGGGTCCCTGTCCCTGATGGGACTGCTGGTAGCACTGGTGTATTTCTAGCTGTCGGTGTAAGGGTATGGTCAGGAGTCGGAAGGTTAAGTATCGAGTTAAATTCTGTTGGTGTAGATGACATGTTAAGGGACGATGCGGGGCTGGATGGAACACATATAGGCGAAGACGGGCTATATCCCAACGCAAACTCTGATTTGATTGGTGGTGTAGGACATGGGTTATATCCATACGCAAAGTCGGGTGCCTGGGGGTCGAGCTCAGCTTTAATTGGTGGTGGTGAGGGACAAGGTGGGCTATAGCCTATCGCAAACGTTCTTCTCTCTAGCGCCTCATATTTAGAAGGATTATCCTTCCTGTAATAATGAACATATTCAAAATGAAAAATTTGTGAATCCATGTAAAATTAGAATATCTGGAAAATTCTTTTTAAATGCTATACTCCATCTGATTTTTATATATACACATGTAAACTATATGATACATAATTCTTTAAAAATTACTTCCAATTCTAAAGTTATCGTAAAAATTGTTTATGTTCCAACAAAATACTTACCGAAATTTCTTTAAAGTCTGGTCTTCTTCATCTCTTTGCTGGGTGTATGACGGAATACTCTTACCCAATTTTCTAAAAAAAAAAATAATAATAAAATAATAATAATAATTAAAAAAAGTCAGGGAGGTAGAAAAGAAGGGGAGGTTACTCTTTTGTGAAGGAATTCTGCTTTTAAATTAAAAAATTCTCACACACTTTAAAAAAAAAATTAGTTAATAACTTTTATTGACACTAATGATACGCATTTAAGAAACATTCACCTTCGTGTTAAAATAAGTGAGTCTTCCGTCTCACTTATTTTCCTTTTGACACCACCAGATGGAACGTTATCAAACACGTAGGGGTCTTTAGGAGAATTTCTGTAGAATAAAATGTTTTTTTTTTCACAAAATATTGTAAAATTTCACATTTTTGGGGGATATACAAACTTTAAATAAAATATTTTAAAGTCAATTTTCCCAAAATATTGTAAAATTTCACATTTTTGGGGATATACAAACTTTAAATAAAATATTTTAGTGTCAATTTACCCTGATTCAAAGACCCCCACATATGACTCCTCTCCAAGCCTAATCCATTCTTCCTCAAAGTCTCCAAAGGATCTTGAGGGGGAAGATGTACGTGTATTAGATTCCCTGGAGAGACAGAATTTTACATTACTGTCCAAGAAAGATAACCCTAGATTACACATACATGTGTATTCAAAATTTTGACTTAATAACACCGTTCACTGAAAAGTGCTAATGTCTTCCTATAGTTTATAGTTTATAAGTAGGAATTTTAATTAACTTTTTTTTCCTCTTCAGGCTAAAAATACCTTTTAGTAAATAATTGAATAAAATTAATTGATTAAAAGTACTGAATTTGGGGAAAAAATCTAATTTTTTTTCAATAAGATTCTATCTCCCTCCAAAGTATGAGAGACTGGATTAATTTAATTGTTAAAGAAACAAAATTTGAAATATAACCTTAAGTACTCACTGAAACTTGAAAAATTCTTCAGCCATGGTTGAGATTGTGAACTTGAGCTCTTTTTTCTCAATGATTTTTGCTAAATTTACACCCTCTTTATATACCCCAAGGGTGGAAAGGATTGGTCCATGCTACTAAGGAATATTTTTTGGGGGGATATTCTAAATGTGTGGGTTGGAGATGGGTTGGGTGTGAGAGTTAAAGAACCGGGTCGGGCACGTGTTTCTGTTATCAATGTCGCAATTACCTTTTTAAAAAGTCCGCGATCATATCGTGCACCTGCGCTTAAAATATTTCCGGAACGAAATGTGATAAAACATGATGATGAAATACTCATAGAAGATTGCTAAATATTTTCTAGTACATTGTATATTTATTCATTTATCAATTATAATGATGTAGTTTTACAATGGCTTCCCCCAAACCACTCATGCACACACATGTAATAAATTTGCTCAAAGGAACACATAAGAAAAATGCTCACTTAATCATTTAATCCTGCAATTATTTTTTTTTATTTATGCCTCTTGTGACAAAACTTAGGTATAAAAATTGTACAGTATCTATAATGACAAAGTATAAAAATGACCAGTCTGAATCTGTCTTATTTTCTTTTTATTAATTATTTTTATATTAATAAATGTGTAGATAGCATTCAGACGACACAATACTAGTAGGTCCTAACGTGTCAACTTGTAAGTCAAAAACAATTAACAAATGAAAAAAAAATCCTAGGGTGCGATTCGCATATTTGTGTAGGTGTCACTCTAGTTTTGTTAGCCTATTTTTTTACACCCTTTGGGTCAGGTGCACCGACCACTGACAATTTATCTAGGTCACATTAATCATTTTTGTCTGTTATATTTAAAAAAACACTTCAGTACAGAAAAATAAATATGTGTTGAAATATTGTATTATAATGACCACACAATATTCGTGCATCTATCGTTATGCGCAATAAAGATACCCTTATGTTGACCACATTTCATACTAATGAATATTATTGATAATTTAAGTCGTATATTCAACCTGAACGGGGTACACCTCATAACCGTATTTGGAAAGGTCTAAAAGTCACATGTACAGATCGATAAAATTTGACCTAAACGCAAAAAGTGTGTCAAAGTTTATTCAGATCACAAGAGTCGTATCTAATACGTTGTAATATTTAAAAAAAAAACAGACCGTATTAAAAAAAAAAAAGTAACTACATGTTCAAAAATGTCATATCACACAATGTGGGTTTTTTGTGAACAAAAGTCATGCCGAATTATAAAACTGTCGATCGTGCGTTGAAGTCTGTATATATCCAATTCATTTAATCTATATTTTATTAATATAAATCTAAATTTGAGCCTTTCACGTTATTTTAACCCAAACCATCCTTCAATATCTGTCATCGTGTTTGTGTGTATAAGGGTTTCCGAGAGAGAGAGAGAGAGAGAGAGGGGGAGAGAGAGAGGGAGAGAGAGAGTGAGAAAGAGAGAGAGAGAGAGTATTACGATGACTCTCAGAGTGCATCATGCACTTACAAATGTATTTCATTTCAACAGAATTAATAATCATAGTTTATATAGCATATATATGAATTAATTTTGAAAAAAGGGTAGATCAGAAGATCACGTGACCAAAATTTTCGCGCGGATATGTTATCACGTGCTCATGCTGAAAAAAAAAGATGGAGGAGAGGTCTGTGAGGATGATGTGTGTTATAGGCCTATCTATTGCTTTATACCCCGTAATTTTGGGTGCCGTATTAAGGAGTCCCACCAGAATCGTTAAGACATGTTATTTGCCTTGTATTAATATCACGGTGCAAGCGTCAGAAGTTCGAGACGTTTTTGTGACGTCATGTAGACTGAACTCTGTATTCGTAATTGGAAATATGTCATCGGTACATATTCACCCACTGGACCAAAGTCACAAAGAATGTGGTAAGTCTTATATATTTCAATTTCAATTAAGTTATCGTACACAGATCCCATTATCCCCCCCCCCCTTTCATTGTTGGACAAGTGTATAGTACTGAAGTAATTAAATTTGCATCAAATCTGGTTTTTTTTCAAATTGGTATTGAGGTGATCACTAGTGAATTAATTTTTTATCGACCATTTAAAAGTACACATAACTGCAAAAAAAAAAAAAAGACGCTTTATTTCCGAAGGTTTACGGAAAGTGCTGCGCGTTTAAATAAAGATCGGGTTCGACATAATATGAATTCGAAAATCAGAGGCCTTCCGAATGTTTCATGAATTCTATTTTTTTTTAATTTCAGAGCCAAAACAAATCACAGAAACGGGGAAGAACGGTGAGCATTTGAATATACTAATTAAGAAAGATTGTGTGTGTGTATACATATATAAAGTCTTATAAATATTGCTGTAAAAGGATCTATAGGTAAGGGTGACATTATCAGACCTCAGGTGGCATCAAGTCCATACAGTCGTTGAACATGTTGAAAATTTGAAGTAGAAAGGTTTTATGATACCCTTTTTCCCCCTCAGAACCAGTTGAGAAAACGACCAGGCAAGTGGTTTCAAGAACGACAAGAACAACGATAGCTATCACTGAGACCCGAACACCTCATCCCACTAAAGAAGAAGGTAATGGAGGTAAGATGTATACCATAAGTATATAACACATGATGTTTTTGTATAGTCAATGCATGGTAAGTATACTTTCATGAACATGGTCAAGGTAAAAAAGAAGAAAAAAAATAATGTTCATAATGTCTTTTGGTTTTATTTTTCAGAGCCAGATGAGAAAACAACACAGCCTAGGATAACAAGGACAAGAACAATGATAGCTAGCCCCATGATCCGAACACCTCATCCCACTAAAGAAGAAGGTAATGGAGGTAAGATGTATACCAAAAGTATATAACACATGATGTTTGTGTATAGTCAATGCGTGGCAAGTATACTTTCGTGAACATGGTCAAGGTATAAAAGAAAAAAATAATGTTCATAATGTCTTTTGGTTTTATTTTTCAGAGCCAGATGAGAAAACAACACAGCCTAGGATAACCAGGACAAGAACAATGATAGCTAGCCCAACGATCCGAACACCTCATCCCACTAAAGAAGAAGGTAATGGAGGTAAGATGTATACCATAAGTATATAACACATGATGTTTGTGAATAGTCAATGCATGGCAAGTATACTTTCATGAACATGGTCAAGGTATAAAAGAAGAAAAAAATAATGTTCATAATGACTTTTTGTTTTATTTTTCAGAGCCAGATGAGAAAACAACACAGCCTAGGATAACAAGGACAAGAACAATGATAGCTAGCCCCATGATCCGAACACCTCATCCCACTAAAGAAGAAGGTAATGGAGGTAAGATGTATACCATAAGTATATAACACATGATGTTTGTGTATAGTTGATGCGTGGCAAGTATACTTTCGTGAACATGGTCAAGGTATAAAAGAAAAAAAATAATGTTCATAATGTCTTTTTGTTTTATTTTTCAGAGCCAGATGAGAAAACAACACAGCCTAGGATAACCAGGACAAGAACAATGATAGCTAGCCCCATGATCCGAACACTTCATCCCACTAATGAAGAAGATAATGGAGGTAAGATGTATACCATAAGTATATAACACATGATGTTTGTGTATAGTCAATGTGTGGCAAGTATACTTTCGTGAACATGGTCGAGGTATAAAAAAAAAAAGGAAAGAAAATGTTCATAATGACTTTTGGTTTTATTTTTCAGAGCCAGTGGAGAAAACAACACAGTCTAGGATTTTAAGAACTACAAGAACAATGATAGCGAGCACTGAGACCCAAACACAAGAGAGAAATAGAAATTACAAAGATCTTGCTGAGGGTATATCTGGTTCATCCATCTATATTATTGTCATTTGTTCACTTAATTTGTTATTTCTCTTTTTATTTAAAACAAAGAAAATAAAAAATATGTATTTAGATAAATGTAAAAAAAAAAAGAAAACATGTGAAAAGAAAAAAAAAGTTGAGTACATGGTTGTTTAGAAAAAATCAGATAGTTAAGGAAAAAAAATTACCATCAAAATATGAGCTTCAGGAAATTATAAGATCTTGTACAAAGTCAGATGATGAATTTGAAGATGATGACTTTTATGATGAAGTAAACTTTGATTCAAGATTGTACGTTAATAAAAAATAGATTTTGTAAAGTGATTTTTTTTTAAAAACACATGTAAAGTATATAATGTTTCATAAATTATGTGAAGAAATCTTGTTTTTGAGAGCTACATTTTTTTGTAGATTATCTGATATGGGCTATCGTTATTACCATTTGCTGTAAAGTGTCTTTAGTCGTCATAATTAGACTGTCAATAAAAATCCGACGCACAAGAACGCATGACATAGGCCTACCGATGCGATTGACCGAGATTGACTCCCCTGCTCCTACCACACCGCCACCAGCTGCTCCTTCCGCACCACCACCTTCTGCACCATAGAACCCTCCAGAGAACCAACCCTCTGCACCAAACCAAACCCCTCATACAGAAACACCTCGGGGTGCAGAAGGAATTGAAATGTCATATTTTACACCCCAAACTGCCAAACCCTTGATTCAATCCAAAACATCATCCCCCATTGCACTCCGAACCAGGTCGCACACACGTAAAAAGTTGAATTTTCATGTGTAAATGTAATATCAAGAATTTTTAAATCTTGATAACGGTTTTTTTCTTGAGTACAGTTTCTAGAATGAAAGTTGTGAATGGATTACTTTTTTCGGATGAGGAATAGCAGAACTGTTTTTTTTCTATTTAGATGTTTTTTTTATCAACAGTGTATTCCTTTCAGCTTTCATTTATATCACTTGTATTATGTTTTTGTTTTAAAGAAGAACAAATGCATGATGTAAATGATGAACTTTACTCAAGCATTTTGATCATGTTTATAGGATCATGAGAGAAAATTTGTAAGCTTGATGCCAATTTTTGAGGGTTTTTTCTTCATGACAGTTTCATTGAAAGAAATGGGATTATCTTTTTTTTTTTATTTGTAAGGAATATCAGAGTGATCCCACATTATTTTTTTATTGAAAAAAATTTACATGTAGTTGAACTTGGTTCTTTTTTTTTTTTATTAACATACCTACTTTGTGTAGCTTGGAGGGGAGACTCATATTTTATTTCTGTTTTAAAATGCAAATTGCATTTGTTAATACTTGTATATTATCTTTATTTTCGTAGATGGCTTCTACTTTATGACTGAGCATTTTAGGGTGAGATTAAATAAAAGATGGATGAATAAAAATCTAAGTTAAGAGAGGAATGTAGAAACTCTGTCATTCAGCATAAAATTCCTAAATGTTTACTTTAGTAGGGAAATAAAAAAAATCAACTAAAAAACCTGGCCAGTAATATTAATTGTATATCTTTCTACGTCCCACTTTAGAATTTTAATACTTGTGTAGTTGTCACGAAGAACAGAGATGGTATACAGATTTTTTTTATACTTATTGATTAGTCTTAATACTCATCATGTTAATGTTTTTTTTTTAGGGGGAGGGGGGGGGGGGGGGGGGGGTGGTATGGTTAGGTGGGTCTAAGTGAAAACTTGGGATTTTTTTCTGTAAATTTTGATCACACCCTTTAATCATACCTCATTTTTATTATTATACTCTGCTGTGATCTATTGTACAGAAATACTGACTTTGAAGATGATTATACTTTGTGAAATGGTTTTTGTCAATGATTCGTTTTACTTATTTTTTTCAGAAGTGATTTTATGTGATTTTACCTTGTAGAGAAGTATTTGATTGTTTACTTTTTGATATACCTCAATTATTATACACATATACTAAAGTATAGTATTGTTTTGAAAATGTTCTTTATATACTTTCATTAAAGAAGTATTAAAAGTTTATGATTGTTGGTTATTGTTTTTTTTAATCTATGTATCACTGAGTATAGCTTTCTGCTATTTTGTATAAGGTCCCATATACGATAATTCTCTAGTTACTATTTTGCATTAACATTAGGTCATTGATATATGGAATTACCATATAATTGAACTGATCGTCATAGGACCCAAATCTTGACCAGTTGATTTGTGTTTAACGACTAAATGATTGGAAATATTATTTAAATGTCAACTTTTTTAATTCCTTTGCTTGGATAAATTTTTTTAATGGAAATGCTATCAAGAATACATCTGTGCCACAAGTAATAAAATCTAAACTTTATTTAAAAAAAATTGTATTTTTTTTTTTATTGAAGATGACATGGCTGACAGTCTCTTAAAGGAAATTCTAGACTCCTTAACTGATGTCGACACTATTAATCTCTTTGCTGCAGCCAACGGTCTAACCGGTGACACAGAGGTTGAGAACCGAATAAAAGAACTTGAATGGAATGGACACATAGATAATTTATGGAATGAGCTTCTTCTTGACCTAGAACCTGCATATAAGAAACCAAGACAATCGCTTGATGATAACCAACCGTCTACCAGCACTCAGTCGGGGGGTGGGGATGAACATAAAGAAGTAGAAAAACCCTACTTCATATGGAAAAGGGAAACTCGGACCTATAAAAAAAATCTAGCCCGTGATACGACTTTTAAGGTGAAGTTCAATGACCAGTGGAGGGGAGATAGATTAATAGATATTCATGACAAATTACATAATATGTTCAATGATGTATTGTCACAAGCCAGAGGACATGATGCTGATTTGGGAAGGGTGGTACTAAGTCACCCTAATTTAAACAACCCCATTGTCGTCCCATTACAATCGTGGGAAAATCTCAATGCCGATACAGTGATGTCTGAGATTACCAAGGTGCTTAACTCTAACGAAACGATTCCTGTTGACGAACATTTACTCGTCACTGTAGGATCAATAGATTTGCCAAAGGGAGGCAGCTGGAGTGGAAATAAATTAGCAGTAACGTCGCTCTTTGGACCCAATAATTCTTTGAAAAAAAAGAAGTCTGTCTTGTACGTTGATAATGACAACAATCTCTGTTTACCCATTGCCATAGGCCTCTGTTTTATGAAAACCTGTAAAAAGGTAAATGCCGAAACGTGGTCTTGTTTAACCGGAAGTGACTCAGGGGTCAGGATGGATCACGTGATTCAACACAGAACCGTTCCCAAACACTATTATGGTAATTTACTTAAAAAAACACGTAGAAAATACCAAACGGAAATGGCGATTTGGCTTTGTAAAAAAGCAGGCGTTCCTGTAGACAGATATCTAGGGTTAAATGATATCGAACCTTTCGAAACCTTGTTGAACGTGAGTATCAATGTGGTTTCGTCCCGAGTAGGAAACAAATTTGTCCGAGTTACGAAAGAGAATTCGGAACAAACACGTCTTTATTTGTATCACGTGGAAACGGAAAACGAGAAACATTGGCATGGTATTGGGAGCATACAGGGGTTCTTCAATGCTGCTTATTTTTGCCATACGTGTTTGAAACCTTACAAAAACAAATATGCACATACTTGTGCGACGTCCTGCGACGTGTGTCTGTACGATAACTGTCCCGAGTCGGAAATTCAGGTTGGATGTCCATCTTGCGGTCGTGTATGTCGTTCACTCGCCTGCTTTGAAAGACACAAAATTGGTAAAATGGTGCGCAAAGACAAGATACCCCCTGCATGTGAATTGTGGCATCAGTGTAAGAAATGTCGCGTTAAACTGTCAACTGCTAAACGCAACCCTAAGCTACACGTCTGTGGCGAGTGGCAGTGTTCCAGTTGTTCCGAATATCACGTAGGGACACACCTTTGTTATCAAAAAGCATACCAATCGGATCCGGAAAAAGCGGAAAAGAAGTTCATCTTTTATGATTTTGAGACGCGCCAGGACATTTTTCATTGCGAACAAGGGTATACCCCCTCTTGTATCAGATGTCGAGAATGTGCCAAGAAGGAACAACAGTGTGCAAACTGTAGACTATGTCAAAATTGCCAGGATCCGTCTTGCGGACTGCATCAACATAAAGTAAATTTTGCAGTCTTACAGACCTCTTGTAATGCATGTGAAAAAAACGAATTAAACAAAGATTCTACATGTAGCGAGTGTGGTGTACGCTGTGTCAGGTGCTCTCAAATGAAAAAATCAAAATTCATTCGTTCTCCTTGTCCAGATACTTGTGGTCACCGGGAACTGATCTTTCGTGGTGAAGACGCCGCACAGCGATTTTGTGCCTACGTGACTCAACCACACGTCAAAAACACGATTTTAATCGCCCATAACGCCAAAAGTTTTGAATTGTATCCCATTTTAGAGGTTCTCATTGACCGACATTCGATTAGACCAGATAAAATCATTTACAACGGATCCAAAGTAATGTACATGCACATCGCAAACAAACTGAATCTTACATTTTTAGATTCGTTGAATTTCCTTCCCATGAAATTAGCAAAGATCCCAGAAGCTTTTGGTTTAGAAGAACTCAGCAAGGGATTCTTTCCTCATTTTTTTAATACGAGAGAACATCAGACTTACGTGGGTCCCTATCCGGCTCTAGAATTCTACGGATACAATTTCATGTCATCGGGAGAGAGAAAGAAATTGGTCACGTGGCATGCAAGTAAGAGTTCTGAAGTATTTAACTTTCAAGAAGAGATGTTGAAGTACTGTCGCTCGGACGTCGACATCTTAAGAAGGGGTTGCATAGCGTTTCGAAATACCGTTCTTCAAGCCACGACAATAGAAACTTCACATGTTCAACCCGATGGAACTATTTCAACGACGACCATAGATGGCGTAGACCCCTTTGATTACGTAACGATTGCCAGTGTTTGTATGGGTATTTATAAAACTTTATTTCTTAAACACAACCTTGAAGTAGAAATCACGAGGGATCAGACATCCAGCTGGCATGAGATGGACAAATATGAGGGGGTAAAAGGGGTATGGCTTGATGGAAAATGGGTAGCCCTCAGTGACCTGGAAAAAGAGGAAAATACAGAAGTGGGAAAACAACATTTGACGAGTCCCATTGCCGTCGTTCCTTCTCAAGGATACGTCTGTAAAGAGAATTATAGTAAAATCTCTATTCAATGGTTAGAATGGCTCATGTAACGAAGTCGACAACGAGGAACACCTGTTCATATCCGTCACGCTCTTAATGGGGGAGAGTACCACGTACCAGGGACCAATTACCGATGTGACGGTTTTGTCGAGAGTCCTACGGGGAAAGGCACCATATACGAATTTTACGGTAAGATATTTTACTCTGTATTACAAAATTTGACATTGAATATGCCCCTCCCTTGCCCCTAACGGAGGAGGGGGGGGGGGGGGGGGGCGGCGGCGGCGAATCTGGTGTTGAAAACATGTTTTACATCTTATGTGTGTTTTTTCCTAGGTTGTGTGTACCACGGTTGTCCGGATTGTTTCCAACAGGATCGATCCGATGTCAAGCACCCCGCAACGAACCAGACATTAGACGAACTCTTCAAGATGACTAAAAAGCGAGAACGAGAACTCAAAGAGCTTGGCTATCATCTGGTCGTCGTATGGGAGCATCAGTTTCGGTACCAGCTGGAGAAAAACACTGATTTGCAACAGTTTATCTCCACATTGGATCTGCAAGACAGACTTGACCCCCGTGACAGTTTCTTTGGGGGTCGTACCAATGCCATAAAACTCCATTATAAAGCTAAAGAGGACGAAACCATTCAGTATTATGATTTCACCAGTCTCTACCCTTGGACAAATAAATACTGTCGTTATCCCCTGGGTCATCCGACCATTATCACGGATGATTTTCGGGACATGTCAAATTATTTTGGTCTCGCCAAAATCAAAGTCTTGCCACCTAGAAAATTGTACCACCCTGTGCTTCCGTACCGCTCTCAAGGGAAACTGAAATTTCCACTGTGCCGAACGTGTGCGGACTCTGAAAATCAGCATGACTGTAGTTGTTCTCTAGAGGAAAGAGCCATCACGGGCACGTGGTGCACTCCCGAAATCCAAATGGCAGTGTCAAAAGGGTACCAAATTTTAAAAATTTATGAGGTCTATCACTTTGAGCAATCGTCTCAATATGACCCTTCGGTGGGTGAGGGGGGTCTGTTTGCAAAGTACGTCAATACGTTTCTTAAGATTAAACAAGAAGCCTCGGGATTTCCTCCCGAGTGTGATAGCGAAGAGTCAAAACGGGAATACATTCGACAATACAGAGAAAAAGAGGGCATAGACTTGGAGTATGACAAAATTCAGAAAAATCCAGGTTTGCGCTGTTTAGCCAAACTCTGTCTCAATAGTTTTTGGGGGAAATTCGGTCAGAGACTAAGTATGAAACAATCCATGTTCTTCCACGAATCCGAATGTGATAAGTTTTTTCGGATTATCTCAGATCCTACTAAAGTACCTCATAATTTTCACATTGTTTCTAGGGACATGCTTCAATTTGAATGGAGTAATCATCCAATGTTTATGCCCCCGGATTGCAAAACAAACATATTTTTGGCAAGTTTCACTACTGCACATGCGCGATTACGCTTATATAGCGTATTAGATCGGTTGAGGGAGAACGTTCTGTATTTCGATACAGACAGTGTAATTTTCAAAACCAAAAAGTCGGACGACTTGCATTATCTCCCGATCGGAAACTATTTAGGGGAATTGACCAACGAGATCAAACCAGAAGATGGTCATATTGTGGAATTTGTGTCGGGGGGTCCCAAAAATTATGCATACCGTACACTTTCTGGCAGGGAAGAATGTAAAGTTCGTGGGTTTACATTAAACTGGGCTAACTCTAAAGTGATCAATTTTGAAGCTATCAAATCCTTGATCTGTACAGCACAAGATAAGCAAATTGAAATTATCAATCCCTGTAAAATATCCAGAGACAGTCGAAAAAGGAAATTGTTAAACCGCATAGAAACCAAACGATATCAAATGGTTTACACCAAAAGGAGAATTCTGCCCAATTTAGATACGCTGCCATTTGGATTTTGTTAAAACCGTGAAAAAAAGTACACATTTTATTACCCTCTTTTATTTCAATGCTCAAATTACATTTCAATGTATTTATTAACTATAGTGTACGTTACATTATCTACAATAAAATTCATTAAAAAAAGTCTTTTCTCTCAATTTAGCACTCAATAGGTAAGCCAAGGAATGTGTTTCTTGCGTCGTTTCATGGGTACACCAGGGGGTTTTCCTATTGTTTGAGTTCTACTGACGTAACCATTTCCTGTCTGTGAGGTGTCATTGATTGATTCACTCATCGTTGTATCGATGAAGGTCTTTTCAGGCATTGGTTTTTGATCCTTGTTGTCATTTACTGTGTCTGGTTTAACAGGCTCTTCTTTATCCTCAATTTTTTTAAGGAGATGTTCGTATTTTAATTTAGGCACTAGTATCATTTCCCTTGCCATTTTTGTCTAATTGATGGACAATGGGTTTCAGTAACAGTGATACTAAGGGTAGATGTTTCAATAAAATCTCACGTTTCTGTCTCGTACTGACTTCTCTCGATCCCAGTGATCGAATGTACGATTGGTAAGGTTTCAGCTGATTTATATACTTCTTCGTCAGAGGATAGGTTCCCGTGTAAATATTTAGAGCTATTTCACTGATCACATCGTATTGCTCACTAGTCAAAGACTTCATAATTAGTTTCTGTTGAGCGCTGTTTGCACTCAACAGAAAATTTATAAATGCTTTCTGCTTCCGTATTCTCCGATTCATTTTTGCAATATGAATAAATTGTGATCAAGTACATGTATTTATAGGGGTTGATAAATAACCATGTCCTCTCCAGGCAAGATGTGAGATCAAAGTTGGTATTCTTTGTTCTGAGTAGGCTCTAAACACACATGCAAATAGCCAAAATTTGCACGTGTTGCAGCTTCGTATGCTGCTTTGAAAAACGGTACACATCCTGGTAGTATTTGTGATCCAAAGGTGATGATCTGGCGGGAATCGCGGTAATTCTTGAATAAAATCACATTTAGACAGTTCAGGGATATAGTCCTGGCATATTTACCAGGAGGGTATAAGTTTTGAGAAAGCATCACAGTGGTAACGTTACGGTGATGAGAAGTCACCGTAAAAAGATGTACACAATCTTGCGATTGAGCAACTTGTAGCATAAGATCGTCTAATACCACTATCGTGTGGTTTACACCCTCGGTATACTGCTCTATATCTTCCTTGGAGGGTAATCCTTGATGAAGAATGAGTCTCGGTATGTTTGCAATCATTTCGTCAAACATGGGTTGATGTTCAGAATAAGCATAGATGATTTTATCTACAGAAGTGGAAAACATGCCATCTGCATTTTGCAAGAGTCGTTTAGTGAAATGGGTCTTTCCGCTTTGCGTACTACCACAAATCAAAATTGTGGTGGGTGCTGAAAATGGTAGTAAGGATTTTGTTTTCCACCATTCGCTCTGCGTTGCCATGTTTCCCTTTCCTCCACTGATTCACGAATGATTTGGCATGTAATACTGAACAAGTATTTATTAAAAAAAAAAGTCACCAATGTCGTATATCATGTTTATTGATACAAGAATTCATGTATGAAACTTCGTACAAAGTCATCATTAAGTTTAATGCTACTAGAAAATAAAGTATAAACACGTGACAAAGACATTTTAAGACACAATCTAGATATCAAAAATACAAGTACATAAAGCCCACACAAATCTGAATAGGAAGGTTGAAGTCGTTTACATTTAAAGTTACAGAATTCACTATTCTTATAAATAAAGTTCTCAATCTCTGGATAATTCCCAAGTGGTTTCCCAAGACTATCAAAAAAATCGGCCTCTGAGGAACTGTGTATGATTACAGCGATCCAATGTTCTCCAGGAAATGGCAAAGGTTGCGTATTGATGATGAAGGCACTTGGGTAATACGTCACAACTTCCGGTAAAGTATTACTGGCATATACTCCTTTTACAAATCGTTTTAGGACAGGTTCCTTGTGCACAAAATCGAGGAGCTGTTTTGAATTCATGGTTGAATGTAATTGATGTCCCGGGACTTGTCCACTTCTAGTAGAGAGGAAAAAGTGGCAAACACCAAAACGTTTGCAGCTTTTGTTGTTGCTTGTTTGAACTTTAGTTCGAGTCTGGTGTTTCCTCTTCGAATCAGGTTTAAATATTCTTCACCAAAACCACAGGGATCTATGGTAAAGACGAACAGAGAATATCCGCTTCCAAAGTTGTCTCGAGTAATTACTAGCCCGGCGTCTTGATTCCATTTTCCAGAGGCCTCAAACAGTCGAGCATATGCTGATGAATAATGCCCTGTCGTGAAATCGGTTTTTAAGGGCCTTCCTGGGACACTTTCTCCGTTTACGTATATACCTACATCCGTTACACCAAAATGCTCGAAATTGAAAGGATTGGTTGTGTAATCCCCGTTAACAGCTTTTTGATCTACCAATCCTACAACGATGCGGTCGGGTACTGCCTGAGGAAAAATGTTGTCCCAGTAAAATTCAGTAGATCCTTTAGGAATAGTGTTCATTTTCAATTCATTTCTTGAGATGGTGTATTTTACAGGGGTAGATTCTATCTGCTTGCTGTGGTTTAATAGAACTCCAGGGTCTACTCGCACTTTGGCAACTTTGTACACGACATCTAGTAATTCCAGTTTGTAAGCCGGGGTGCTCTGTGCTGACATCATTACAAAAGGTGCACTAGATCTAAAAAGCTTGATGTAGATATCTACACCATTGATCAGGTATTTGTCGATGTCAAAAATATCTTCCATCAGGTTACCCTCTAGTTCAAATACTTTACTTTCCTGTGTATAGCCGTATCGCAGGACTAGTCCAGCATTGCCACCATTGTAGGCATTCGCATCACCCACATTTCCTTCGTCCTTAAAATACAACTGGGACTGCTTTTGGGAAGATAACTCCTCTTTTCCACCAAACAGGACTGTTTTCAGGTATGCTTTCCAAGGATAATTATTTGTATTAAAGGAAACCAACTTGTTATTTAAGTAGACATCCATCTGCGAAAACATGCTTTGCAATGGGAGATTCACAATTCCAGTCTTCTCATTGGCCGCTAATGAGGAACCATCCGCTTTTAAAATCCTGGCTTTTACATACAATCGGCTTCTTTTAAAATCGATATATTCCGCCCCCGATCCAGATACGACTATTTCTATGGGAGTATCTGAAACTCCAATACTGGAAATCGGTCTGGCTTCAGTAAAATACACTTTTTCAACTGCTACCTGATTAGTGGGTGACGCAAAGAGAGAAAGTTCCATTGGCTGGGCTATGTCTTTATTATCACTGCTTAAGAAGGCCATCTTTACTGCTTAAAAACGTTCTTGTAACTATCGATCTTAAAGAGTTTTTTCGACTTTTGTGATGCCCTTTTTCCTCCAGATGTATGTCGCTTTTCAGGTCTTCCGTTCGTTTTCTTTTTCGAGACTGGTTTTTTCTTCCCAAGATTGAATTTCTTGCTCTCCCTCCTCCTCTTGTGCGATGTTGACGTCTTCAATTTTTTAGTAGGAATGACAGAGGAGTGTTTTGATGGTCTTTTTATACCCTTGGTCACCTTGACATAGGGAACGCCTTCTTTTACGTCTTTCACATGTTCCGACTTGGCTCTCTCTTCCACGGCAGCCACCGGTGTCACTTGAGGGGTAGGTTTAACGGATTCTAACTGTGAATGAGGTCTAATCGGAATAACATAAGATTTTCGTTTTCTCATACCCCTTCCAATTTGTTTGGGTTTATATTTGTAAGGACTGAACTTTTTCTCTGCCATGTTTTTATAAAAAGCTTCCCAGATTTTAGGGTCACTGATGTACGTCTGACTATTCATTATAAAATGTAAGGGAATTTCTTAAAGTGAAGTGTAGCGCTCACCGGTCCGTCTAAGAATGAGACTAAGTTGCCTGCTCTGTCCGTTATATATATACAGATCTGTTGTAATTGACCAATCTTTACGGGAAGATAATAAGGTAACGTGTAGATGATGTTGTTCTCCTGTTTTTCCCCAAGAAAAACTCGTCGTAAGAGGGGTACGTCCTTGCCACCAACAATGGTTTCCTCGCATATGTCACAGCATATGTACACCTCAGGGGTTTTCTTGGCTGCATCCCAACTCTCTGTAGTAAATTCTGTTAAAGCAACTGTCCAGTATCCATCCAATTGAATTTGTTTATTCAAGTGAACTCGAAAACAATTGGGTTTATTGTCAAAATATTCGGAGCTGTCTGTAGACCTCAACACCATTCGAAGGCTCATCTTGACTGATGATGATTTGTTTAAAAAACTGTATTTATTTAGTGTTTTCTAAAGAACTTTCTAGAATCCACGAATTGAATTTACTAGGCCATCCGTCCCATTTTACGTACACTTCCTTTTTATTCCCGCGTTTTCTCTTTTTCAACACCTTTTCCACTCTATACAGAATATCTCCCAACTTCATGACTTTTTGAAGTTCCGATTCATAAAAAGTGCCTTCTATTGGATCATCGGCTAAATCCTTTATTTTGTACACAGGTATACCAGCTCTTTTGTAGCGATTAGACACTTTAAAATATTCTTCAGTCCATTTTTGCTGGTAGTCTCTTTGAAATGGATGTTTGAGCTGTGAAATGCGTACGTTATCACCTATTTTATACTTAAAAATTGGTTTAGTCCTTTTCTTTTTACTAAACGATTTGATTGTTTTTTCCAACTTGTTTTTCCTCACAGGATTCTTTTTCTTGGTACTGAGATAGGAAATGAGTCTCACCTCATCAGCATTTTCCTTGGTGACAGAAACAGGTGCTTGTTCTCCAAGAGATCTGTGAGGTCTCTGGTTATAACTAGTCACTTAATCTTGTAAAGCATCAACATAACAGTATGTTCTATTTTTCAGAAAATAACGATACATAAGATTTTTCATGGTACGAATAACTCTTTCAGCATAGTTTGCTTTAGTTTCATTCTGGGTGTATATGACATGGACATCCTCCTTTTTTAAAAACGCTTTCACCCAGCGATTTTTAAATTCGCTCCCTTTATCTGTTCTGAGCGTTTGAGGTTTTCGTCCTGTTTGAAAAACTGATTTTAAACCTTCTGTGACGTTTTGATGCTGCTTATTTTTCAGAGGTACTATATATAAAAAGCGGCTGAATATATCTATCAACACTAACAAAAATTTATAACCATCGTTCTCGGAAGAAATGTTGCTGACATCGGCTAAATCTCCGTCCCACATAGAGTCAATAGTGTTCACTATAACCTTAGAACGCGGAAATGACCGCCGGATGGGTTTTAACAAACTGTAGGAATCCTCGTTATTCAAAAATTGTCTAATTCTCATTCTTCCAATTTTATGCTTTCCTTCTCTTTTTACCGCCTGATAAAGTTTCTCAGGACCTGCAAATGCCCCTGGATTTCCAGGAGTATAGTATAGCTTTCTCAAATAGTCTGTGTACTTTGCCATCCTGTACAAAAGTGATTAATAATTCTTTTCAGATTTGTATTATATACCAAATCAAACACAAGAAATTTTTCAGATGTATAATTTATTATAAATTAAAAAAAAACTTTAATGCATATACATAAACAATAATACATAAACGTCTCTACATCAATTTCTTATAGCAAAATAATTTAAGAGTCCTTTTTTTTCTATTCCATATCACTTTTATTCAGAATCGCTTTCGATTGTCTGTAAGTCACCGACATTACATTCCATGGACACGTCTTCTTCCGGATCATATCCAAAAGGAGTACACTCTAGACAACTTAACATTCCAAGCTGATTTAAATGGGACTCACTGAACGCACACAGTTCTGTATCATTTAATTCCGGAACATATTTTCGTACTTCTTCAACGGCTTGTAGTAATTTGGTCAATTTGTATTTGTTCAAAGACACACCTTTTCTGGTTGGTACAGGTTCTAGGGCATCATCTGGCTTCCAAAAGTGTCTAATGTCTACTGAGGTATACCCAGGGTTAACAGAGACGAAAACACCCCCTCCAATATGCCATTTCATCTCTTCCTCTGCTCCATTGTTTTGCAGATAGTTGGCAATTTCTGGTAGAAGAGCCTCAAATTTCAGCCATCTGCACAATGGGAATGTCACCCCTTTCTTTGTTGCAAAATAACGGCCGTTAGATTCTGTAAAGTGCCGGATGTGAATATTGATATCCCCTTTGAATGGCACGGCTGTAAGGAAAAGATCGTTGAAGTCATCCAGACTGATTCTACACCTTTCTTCTTGTGTGTTTTGTTGCTCTGAGGGGTTACTTTTCGGCTCGGTCTTAATAATTCGTTTTCCTGGCATGCTTACAACCAGAGACCTGGCCATGGCTAACTTCTTTTCGTACTCAGACATGTTATCATCGCCGGCTGAGAGAAGCTTGGATAAGTCTGTTTGGTTAGCTTTCATAAGTGCCATTCGAAGACCCGTAAAACCCTTTGGGCCTCTGCGTAGAATGATACTGATTAGCTTTCTGTTGCGATCATAACTGGTCTTTTCGGCTTCAATCTGCTGTCTCATCTCGTCCGTTATAATGTTAGAGGCAAAAAGATGCCCGGCAACGGAAGAGGTCATCATTTTTTTCACCAAAGTTGTGTAGTTTGCTTTGATAATATCCTGATGTTTCTGTTCCATCTTTGCTCAAGAGAGAGGGTGATGCTTCTTCTACGATCAATTCAGATATGTTGGAATTTTTTACAGTAAACCCGTTTTATAACATTATTGTCACGTGGTTGATTGATTCACAAATACGAGTGTTTTGTTCTTTAAGTGACTGTAGACAATTTTTGACTGCAGACGGTATTGACCTCAGACGTATTTGACTGTAGACGGGATTGACCTCAGACGTAATTGACTGTAGACGGGATTGACCTCAGACGTAATTGACTGTAAAAATTTTCCCCGGAGAACATAGTAAATCCTGACTGTAGACTGAAATGACCGTAGACATTTTGATAGTATTAAATTTATTCACAATTTTTTAATGTAGTGAAGAGTTTCTGATATTATATTCATAATGTCTTCCACAGCATCCGCCATTTCTCTCAACACATAAAGCTGAATTCCGTGACGTACTTTTTCTTTTCTATGAACAAGACAGTGTAGACTGTAATCCATTTTTTCTGACAGTTTCCTAAATTCGTCCACGAGATCTTTAAGAATTCTCCAGTCTGAAGTACCCCCTTTCATATTATCTCTTTTCATAATTCTGACTTGTGTTTTAAGACACATTTCATCAGACGTGTAATGTGCATAAGCAACTCTTCTTCTTTTCGATTGGTTAAAACATTAAAAATCTTTTTACACATTCTGTTCCATTGTAGTTTTGTTCTTCTCAATTGTCTTTCCATTGCCAGACTTTCCATTTTCGGAGAAAGGTATGATGTGGTACTAAAAAACACCTCCCTTTATATACACGACGGTCTGCGTCACTCCCCCCCCCCCTTTTTTTTTAAAACATTAATTACAGTTGACCTCAGACATTTTGATGTTATTTAGTTTTTGAAGTAGGATAGGTGACAACAATATCTCGACTTGATCAATTCTTCTTTTAAAATGAGCCCTGTCAACCGCATATTGCATCCATATTCCTTTCCGTTCTTCATAAGGAATCGCAATTATATGTACATAATCACTAAATTGAATTTTTTTTGGCATTGATTTCATTTTGTTTCACCAAAGGAGTGTCTGTTCACACACGCTCAGAGATTAGAGATGTTGATATTCACACTTCCTGCAATTTATTTATACAAATTAATTATGAATATGACGAGATGCCTAAGTCTATGCACTAATCTGTTGTTCACTGGGCGTCCAATCACCCCAAATTCTCTTCATGTCGCCACGATCCATCAGGCCATAAGAAAAGCATCGTACGGTTGTAATAACTTTCATAAAGAGAATCGTAATAAGCCTCTTTCATGATATTGTACGGTACACGGTCGGCCATGATAGTTTTCAGGACTTCTGAGAACTCCATTGGTTCCTCCAAAGACTCGTCTTCAATATCACATGCCCGCAAACAAAAGGTTGCCATCTTCAGCGGATCGATTTTTGATTCCTTGGCCAGTTTCACCAGACAATGGTTCTCATGTACAAATTTCGTTCTCAGAGAATACTGCTTTTTACAAAAGTCACAGGACCGGCAATCTCCATTTTCTGCTATATACCTATCAATGCGTTTTTTGACAATCGCTCCGTCCTTTAAAAAGTGTCTAAAGTTTATCTCATAATTGCATAGAATATCCTCACTGCTCCCATAGTCATCCATTTTCTTGTTTTTATGAAGAATGATGATAAATTTTAGTCTCTTCTTTTTATAAACGGCTTTGGGAGTGGTTGATGACTCCAGGTGACCCCTTATTAATGTTACAATTTATTTAAGTGACTTCAGACGGACTTAATGGTATATGATCTTATTATTGTGTGACATTTAGGGATATAATTAGTCAAAACATTTTTTAAGTAAAATATATTACCGCCAACACGAACTACACCCATAACTCAAGATCTGTTCAACAACTAAAAATAAGTGCAAAAATGTATAACTAATAACACAAACTGAATAAACAATAAATAAATCCTAAACTAAAAACGGTAAACTGGTCAATTGACAGCAAAACATAAGAGAATGCCCAAATAAATATTGAAAAATAATGACAGAGGAAAACAATCAGCTACTTTGTTAAAACTTTTAATACAGTCATGCATATCACGATCACGTAAACGAAAAGATCTTTAATATTAGCCATAATGTCACAGACAGTTAGTGTAAACATGTATCTAAAATATCGCCTCACTGTTCTTTCACTAACCTGATAGTTTCCTTAATTTTTTCCCTATCAAATCTTCAAGTTTTAGTTGCCGTTTCTCCGCCATTTTAATGACCTGTAAATTGTCGGGATCGGGATACAGTTAATTTAATCAAGTCGTGCTTCGTAGAGTCGTGTAAGATCGTTGAGGATTTACAGCAACACAACGTTGGCATTGTTCTTTTATTTAAATTCACATTTTTTTTTAATTTTAAGATTTCTAACCGGCATTTTAATCTATTGAAGTGGTCAATTTGGCCGGCGGTCGGTTCTTAGGGAAAACACTGCTCAAAGGAGCTGACCCTTGAGATAGGATATCTTTTCCTCTGAAGGTGTTCCCGCTACTAGCTCACGAGGCTATCAATGAGCTTTCCACCATCACTCCATTTCATCAGATCTTCCATGGCAACAAACATCCTTTTTATCTGTGAATCGCTGAATGGGATTCAGTTCACCATCAAGTGCCTTGGCTAGTTCATTCACTGTAATGGATTTGTAATTGGAGGACACAAGTGGCCACTCCTTATATGACATCAGGACATCATCTCCGACCTTTGAGAATCTAAAAGTGGGGGGGGGGGGGTGCTGTGGCCATTCAGATGTACAGGTGCCTAGATCCTCAGCTGCCTATAATCCCAAAGATTGTCACACTTGTGTGATTTTTCCTGCAACAACTATTAGTCTTGGATGAGTTGGTACTGCCATCCAAGATAAATGTATGGACAATCTTGAAAACATCTGGTCGAAATCTTCATGGGTATGGCCCAACATGAGAAAAGATAACTTGATCTTAAAGGATATAAAGGAGAATACTTATATACATGTACCTATTTAGATAGAACACTCATTTTTCTTCTTATTGAAGCATGTACAATGATAATGACAAAAATTTATTCTCACAGAGACATATGATGTTCATAATATCACATTTAGAATATTATTAGTGGATTCAATTACATTTTCAGAAAAAAATTAAACAAAAGATTATTGATTAATTATGATCAATTACTGGTTATTCTACTTGATCTATAAATAAGTTTCTTACCTTCTTATACCTCTTTTAAAAAGATTGGCAAGGACTCCCATTAAGATGTAATTCTTGTTGTCCTTCGCAGAGATGTCTGGTTGAAGGAGCAGTGTTGGTGGACGTGACTTGTTCTAAAATGATATGTCATAATTTGTTAATGCAATGGCATTCTTTTGGTGTAAGAGGAGGACAATGTAAATGTTTACTGTAGTAAATGAATCTTTAAATTGGTGTTTAACTTGTCATTATAAACTTATATAAGCCACCTTCTTTTGTTTAAGGATTTTCCGTTTCAAAATCGTTGTGCTCATTAGAGCCAAATTACATTTCATTGATTAATGTGATCTTTGTTTACATACCGCGTTGATACATTCTCAAGAACCTTGAGCAGGCAGTTTATGGTAATGGCCACAAGCAAACTTATCTGTCCATGTGAACACATTTGCTGCTTTCTGTCCGTGAGCTAGGACATCAGTCACATGGTGGTTAACTCTTGTCAGGGTGGCATCTCCCTCCACAATAACAATTCTTTATGCTACTATTTTTCTTTGGTTTCACACAATTATTACTTTTTATTCATTTGTAATGTCTTTAATAAAACTTTATTTTATGAAAACTAGTTAAGAAAAATAATGATTTAATATTTTATTCCTAAAGCTCCCCTTTGTGAGCTTAAATAAAAAGTAATTTTAACAAATACATCTTTATTTGGAGCGACAGGAAAACATGATAGCTAGATAGAAATCTCTTTACCTTGTGGTACATGTATGTTGGTAATCTTGGGAGATTGGTTTTGGCTTGGTCCATTTTGTCAATGATGTTTGACAGATATTTCTCTTCGCCTTCTTACAATGTTTGTAATATTTTGTTCTGGCAATCCTAAAAATATAAATTCATAAAAATTTGTATTTTTTTTAAAATTCGAATGCTATCAAGGAATGATTAGGTTTGGTGGGATGCATAACTAAAAAAAATAAATTAAACAGACATATACCAATGGCACCAATTATTTCAGCAAATTGAAAGAAATATACAATTTTAAAAAATTGGTATGTGTGTTAATTGTCCCCGCGGTATTATTAATAGAGAAGGTAAGTTACCCTTCTGGGATATTAAAGGTAATTTTGTCTTCAATCATGCTTTTGAATCCCAGCGCCAAGTATTCAGCGTCAAACGTGGAAAATGCTTTAAGATTTGGAAATAACGAAATGATGAAAAACAACACTTAGCGGGTTATTCTCGAGTTCCGAATGTTATAGAATGAAGGGAAAAGCCAGAAAAACTACGAAACGAGATTTTAGGCTACAAGAGTCACTCAGGTGTAACATACTACTATCCGTTTTCGTACGTCGCCGTGCGTCGTCCATCGTACGTTAACAATTGTTTCATTTTCAGCTTCTACTCTGAAACCGCTCAACCAATTTCAACCAATTTTGACATTTAAAATCACAGGCACTTGTTTCGGAAAAAAAAATTTGAACCCATTATAAAAGGTGTTAAGAAAGTTCGTTCCTCATTTTTCTTTCATTTTCAAAAAGAAATACAATGAGAAGATATTTACACTTTGTGATATTTCATGTTTACTTAGTGCATTCTTGCTACTGATAACGTTTTAACTGTATTTTGTTGAATTAATAAGGGGAGGGCAGGTATTAAAACAGATGATGTCTATTCAGAAAAATTAGGGGTGAAGCATATTTGAGTCATTTTCAAAATTTGTGTAAATTCCAACACCAGTATTTTGCAAAAATAAATGTGGCAATCTAAACTTTTTAAAGTTTTATTAGTCCAGTCATTTTAAAAAAAAATGGGAACTAATTGCAACAGTTTATATTTCAATGCAAATTTGTAGATAAACTATTGATAAGTTATGTGTAAAAAGTTTAGAAAAATTCATCAAGGGGAAAGATATTAAATTCAGATCTAAAAATTGGAGCCTGTATAAATTTAATATTGTCCTATATGCACACCGTATCTCTCATCTACAGCAGACATCATACAAACATATTGTAAACAACATTCATTTAGCATGGTAAGTTTTTGTTTTTGTCTGTATTGGTGATATGTGTTGAAGATTTAATTAAAAGAGGGTAAAATGGTAGCAGTATTTTTATCATGTAGACAATTTTACCCATATATAACATCTGTTAGTCTCCTCAAACTTATGCCCGTGCAGTTGAACTTGACAAGAGAATACATTGATTAAATCTACACAAATAACAATAAAAATCATAAAACTATTAGTCATTGTGCAATTTGCTATCTTACTTTTTGTGGATTTATGCTTCACCAGAAATAAATTGTTTATTGTGTGTCATATAAACATAAAAGAAGTTCTACTGAAAATTTTAATGTATGGAATGCAGTTTGTGTGAAAAATAAATGCAAGCAGCCTTCAAACACATCTTATTATCATTATTATTTTATTTTGTTGCTATAATATTTTTTTCATATTTGTGCTTGATAGGGTACATAAAATAAAGTTCCATTTTATGGTAGTAGAATGTATGGAATGCAGTTTAAGACAAAATTTCATGAATTCAATTTTGATTAGGCTTTGTAAATGTCAGTGTATCATTATTTATGTTCGAGTTTGTTTCAAATACAAGTACTCGGATTCGCATTTTTAATCCAAGAAAATACTAGCTGTCGTACCAAGATGCACACGAAGATACGGGACTTTTTTTTCAGTTTCTTCAGTTAAGTTTTATTTCTTCTTTATTCTGAATTTATCTCTATAAAATTTATTTTAATTTGTTTATATTTTCTTACTTTATTATTTTTTTTTATTGTAATGAAATATGTAATTTTCACAGTTAATTTGGTATAAAAAAAATATGTTGAATCTATGTTCATGTATTATTATGAATCAATAATATTTTTTCAGATTCCTCATCACAATGGAACCAAAAACCTGTGCAATTTGCAATCTTACTGAAAAAGATGGATCATTATTGACATGTATTAGAGAAAAAGGAAGTCAAGGCATAAATGCTGCAGCAAAGAAGCGGGGAGACAATATTGTTACCGAAGCTGGAAATTTTGTTCATGCAAAATGTCGTCAAAAGTACATTAATTCCTTTCACATTAATAAAAAAGTTGCAGAGAACAGCAATGAAAGTAATTCTGATGAATACAAACCAACTCTTCGTTCAGAAACTCAATTCAACTTTGCCACTCATTGCTTATTCTGTGGAAGGGTAGCAAAGAAGGATAAGAAACGGGCGGTTGATGTTTATTGTGTTAGGTCTTTGGATTTTCAGAATAGTATTATTCAAACTTGCAATGAACGAAATGACAAATGGTCTATTGAAGTCAAAGGTCGTATTGAATCAGTTAATGACTTGCATGCTGCTGATGCAGTATATCATCAAATATGCAGCTGTAACTTTCGAACCAAAAAACCAATACCTGCTGCTTTTTCATCACTTGATGAAATTCCTGCAAAAAGGGGGCGCCCGAGTACTGCAGAGGACCATTTTCAGGAGATTGTTTCTTTTTTAGAAAAGCACCCGGATGATCAAGTCACTATAAATGATCTTGTTGGTATGATGACAAATAATTGCGGTGATCTTGCATACACATCAAAGTTTTTAACAAAACGTTTGAAAGATTATTTTAAAGATGACATCATCATCTTTGAAAAACGAGGCACTTCTGGTGTTGTGACACTTCGTCAAGCTGCAAATTCAATTCTTGAAGACTTTTACTGTAGGCCTAAACTAGGTTCAGATGACGATAAACGTTCAATTATTGCAACAGCTGCAAAACTAATTAAGAGTGAAATTTACTCCAGGGAAATGGATAAGGAATATTATCCTTCAACAGAAAGCATGTCATCGGAAAAAGAAAATATGTCGTATCTGTCTGAGGGTCTACGGACATTACTTACTGTTTTGCTAGGAGATAATAAGAATTCATTGAGAATTTCTGCTATTGGCCAAGCTATTATGATGGCAATGAGACCCAGAAGCTTTCTTCCACCACTACAAATAGGTTTGGCTGTCCAACTACATCATTTGTTTGGGTCTAGGTCTCTTGTAGAGTCTTTGTTTGATTTGGGGTTTTGCTCTTCCTACACTGAGATTCAGAGGTTTGAAAAAAGTGCTGCTCTTTCTCAAGGTATCTCTATTCCAGGAATTTCTCATGGTTCTTGTTTACAATTTATGGCTGATAATGTTGATCATAACATTGACACCTTAGATGGAAGTGGTACCTTTCATGGAATGGGAATTGTAGCAGCTGTCACCCCAAGCTACCCTATACACCTAAAAATCAAAAGATTAGCAGCAACATCAGAAGATCTTAAATTTGTTGGAAAAATCAGTGTGAACTGCTACAACACTCCTTCTAATGAAACCGTTGATATAAAATTCGAGAACATCAGTGACCTTACATATACTGATCTTTCACAAAAATTGGATACTTTGATGAAAGTCATGTGGCCTTTAAAATCTCCAACACCTGGATGGTCTGGAATATGGCAAATGGCATACAAAGGGGAATATCCTGGAAAGACTTCCGTCGTCTTCCTGCCGATGATTGATCTTAGTCCCTCAGATCCTTCCTGTATATTTTCAACAATGCAGTTTGTATGTGATCAAGCACATAGGTATAAAACAACTCCAGTTCTAACATTTGACCAGCCCCTCTACTGGAAATCCTTTCAGATACGCTTGAAAGAGTCTGACAACAGCTTGCTGAAAAAAATGGTCTTGAGACTAGGAGGATTTCACATGTGCATGAGTTACCTAGGGGCTATTGGCCAAATTATGCATGGATCTGGGCTAAAGGAAGTTTTAGAATTAGTGTATGCTTCAAATTCAGTCCCACACATACTGAGTGGAAAGGCTTACTCCAGGGCTGTACGGGCACACATGATCCTAGATACTGCGCTGTATACACTTATTTTGTCAAAAGCTCGTGAAAATAATGATACCGAATCTAACGATGGTGTTATTAACTCATGTACACCCTCTATTGAATCTTTGTATGACAGGATATTAAAAGGAGAAGATGTATTAGATCGTATTTGTGAAGATGAGGAGATTGATATGGTTTGCAGTAAGACTACAGAGCATGTGAAGAAGAGTATTCAAAGGGGAAGAACAGCTGCATTGTGGGGACAATATCTTGAAATGGTAGAGATTTTGAAAGCTTTTATAAAGGCAGAGCGGACTGGAAATTGGCAGTTCCATTTAGCAACCGTTGCTAGAATGCTCCCATTTCTAGCTGCTGCAGGGCACAATTTGTATACAAAGTCATCATATGTCTACCTTATGGATATGCAAAACCTCCCCAAGGAAAATCCTGATGTTTATCAAAAGTTCTTGGATGGTCACCATGCTTTGCGTCGAACAGATCGCAATTGGGCAGGACTTTCCTCGGATCTCGTTATTGAGCAAGTTCTAATGAGAAGCATAAAGTCTTCTGGGGGACTAACAAGAGGGAGAGGGATGACAGAAAGCCAACGTTTGCAATGGATTCTATCAATGCCAGCTTGTGCGGAAGTCAGTAATGCAATGAATGAAGTAACTGGTTCTGGATTTGTGACAAGTGAGCAACACAAAGAGACAGGTGATACAAGAATGAAAAGAGACAGGGAAGACATTTTGACAATGGTGTCCTTTCTTCAGGAAAGGGACCCATTTGAAAGCAGTTCTGCACTCCGAAATATTGAAACAGGTGTAACGGCAGACAAAAATGTGAACATAGATCAGGCTAAAGGCATTGGACAAGCCATCATTGATTCAATGATTGGAGAATCCATACTTAGCTACTCATTCAAAAGATCCAAGCAAGTTGTTCTCATGAACACAAAAAACTTTATTAAAGTTGACAATGAGCCTGTGCAGATTGATCCCCAACTACTTTTTCAAAGACTAGCATCAGCTGCAAACAACATGGGCGAAGATCTTGCAAATGTTCTTTCATATGAGCTATGTAGTGTACCACCATCACTCTTTGACTCAAATGGATTAATGAGAGAGTCTCAAATCAACCCTTGCAGAGTGCATCTGGAACCTGGGAGACTGTCAAGCTGTTGGTATAACGGAAAATTTGACGCATGTTATTGATGGTGGTAATCTATTACACCGAGTTCCATGGATGAAGGGAGAGACATTTGATCAAATTTGCTGTCGATATGTTGAATATTTGCAAAAGAGGTACCAAAACGCTGTCGTCATTTTTGATGGGTACACTTGCCAACCAAGTACAAAGGACATGGCACATCTCAGACGATCTAAAGGAATACATGCCACAGAAGTTTTATTTGATTTGCAGACTCCATTTAAGTCTAGCAAAGATGTATTCCTGACAAACACACAAAACAAACAACGTTTTATTAATCTTCTTGGAGAAATGCTGGAGAAATCTGGATGTGATGTCTTACATGCAGAAGGTGATGCCGACCTCAAAATAGTCCAGACAGCAGTCTCATTATCTTCTAGTAAACATGTCATAGTCATTGGATCAGACACTGATATTTTGATTCTCCTGACTCATTTCTATGACTCAGAACTTCACAATTTGTATTTCGGAGATGATTTCAAAAGGGACCTAAAAAGTAAAGTTTGGGATATCAGGAAGACAAGAAATATCATTGGTGATGATGCGGCTAATTTGCTCCCTGCCATTCATGCACTCACTGGGTGCGACACTACTTCCAGGATGTTTGGTATAGGAAAAGCTGCTGCATTTAAGAAACTTAAAGTTTCTGAGCATTACAAAGAAAATCTTTGAATTTTCTCGTGTATCTCATCCAGTAAAGAACAAGTTCTCAATGCAGGATCTGAAGCTGTCTCTTGCCTTTACGGAGGCCTTCCTAATGAAGGGTTGGATATACTGCGATACAGGAAATTTGGGACAAAACTTGCAGCTGGATCCATTGCAATTCAGTGTCAAAATTTACCACCAACATCAGATGCTGCATCGTTCCATATAATGAGAGCTTTCCACCAAACGCATTATTGGTTGGTAGGGGCAAATTTACCTGAAACGGAATGGGGGTGGTACCTGTCATCAGGAAGCTTATATCCAATCAAAACTAGCAAAGCTCCAGCTCCTGCAACTCTGATCAAAATGATACGCTGTCAATGCAAAACAAGCTGCGACAATCGTCGGTGCAGTTGTAGAAAAAACGGTCTGGAGTGTACTGTCAGTTGTTCCGAATGCCATGGAAATTGTTCCAATACGTGCTCTTCAGACTTGTCTGACGATGAAATTTGAGGTTATAAATCAAATTCAATGATTAATATAATTTGTTTTATAAGCCAGTATCAAAATAGTATTTTAATTGTGTTAAAACAAATAAAATAACAAGAAAAGCTATTTTTGTTCAATAAATCTCATTTCTCGGAAATTGTTTTTTTATCTAATTTATGACCTCAATATTTTAATTTTCCCGTTAATGAATTTTTCTAAACTTTTAACTGTTTAATCAGATCATCTTATAGATTGATAAAAACTAAGTTTTGAAACTGTTGCAATTAGTTCCCATTTTGATGATTTTTTTTTTAAAATGACTGGACTATATTTTAGCATTCAAACATCAAAGATGCATAAACAATGTTAAAGCACAAAGAATTCTATTAACATATACTAAAAAAAACATTATATGTACATGGGCCCAACAATATATGTCCATGGTGTGACTTAGTTAAAAGTCATAGTAAAATCATAATTAAAAAAAAAATTAAGGTTTTTAGAATAACAATTTCAACATAGTGATAAAATTATTCTATTGAATCAAACTGAAGTTTCATAACAGAAAATTATCAGATAAAGTATAGCTGGAAGTTGTAAGTGTTGTAACTTTTGTATATATCTTACACGTTTACTTAAGGCATACATCATTTACCTCAGCACAAAATACTTGCTTTGCAAATAAACTTAGTATTAGAAAACGACAGTATTGTGTTGCAAGTTTCGATAAAATTGTATAAAGATTTAGAACATAAAAATAGGAAAAATGTGTTGGTAACACAAAGGATATTTGCATAACACAAAGGACATAAAGGTTACACTAAGGATATTTTGTTTAATACTTAGAAAAAAATAATAAAGTTGTTCTCCTTCCTTCCGAAAAGGATAGTAATGAAATTACCCTAGAGATGAATATAAGAGTATATGGTTTTAACATAAAAAATTGGCGGGGGATTTCTTTCATTATACATTTTGAGTTTGACTAATACACCAAGGATAAAACAGTAACGACATAGACATAACTATCCAATCATAAGATATATGACAGTAGAAAAATGAAATCAAATTGTTATGCCCGAATAATAATAATTACTATCACATGACTTTGAATCATTGATCAGTACTTGTTAGTGTATTTACATATCCAAGCAAAAGCTGTAACACCAATGACAAAAAATAACACAAAGGACACCTTTAAAAGATTCAAAGGTTTACATAGATGAGACTTAGATCAGCTAGAACTAATTTTTAATGAAGAAATAATTGTGAAACTAGAACATGTACATGTATTTGTAAATGACCAGATTTCAAATATATAGAATGCATTAATCTTTTTATGGATTTTACATTTTCATTTCATCTATCTACAGCTAGCCTCTTTCCACAATGAGCTCTCTACATAAAACACATCTACAAGATATGACGGTGACAATATTATTAAAACATTAGCAATGCTATACCAGCTTTTATCTTTTACAGTTTTTGGCCTGTTAAAAAGGAACATGGTTTTAGGTTCTGTTTAACCCGTGCATACATTTAAGTTCATTTTTTCTGTATCTTTATCCAGTCTCTCTTCCAAAGGATCTGATTTCTCTTCATCTGTAGTCTGATGTTCATTATTGACTCCAATTCTTTCTCTTCCAGGGTGTCAGTCTTTTCAGTTTCTTTAGTCGGATTTCCTATCAGGAACTCTTGACTTTTTTTAATCTGTACTCTTTTTCATTTTTTTCATTGATATTTTTCTGCCCTTTTTGCTCTTGTATCCACTGATCGTTTGCCAAACTTTCATTGACAGTTCTTCAGGGTAACAATCCAACAAAGTGGCTTGAAATGTAGTGGTCTGCCACCATATCTGGCCTTGTTGTTGTCCAATGCTGCCTCGACTATATAATCTTCACCACCACTTTCCAAAAGCTTATGTACATCCAAGGTTAAAAACTTCTTTCAGCACCAACTTTTACAGGATGTAGAACAGTCATGAGGGATTTCAGTTGGACAAATCTGAAGAACATCCTCAACTAAATGCAAAACTGTATTCTAGGGTAATGACTGGTACATTGTCTCCTTAAAAACATCTTTTGAAATCCTTTTAGAACAGTTATGAACAATTTGTGACTTTTTCATCTAAGGGTTTACATGATTAAAGGACTTTAAATGCATTTGCAAAGAAATGTTCCGTATCTGATATAACTTTAAAGGTATTTTCAATTCAATGATATAAATCTATCTTTTACGTCTTGGATTCTATTGGCTTCATTGCAACTTTTTAATGTGTCTTGTTTACATCATCTTCATCAAGAGAACATAACTAGAATCCTCAGACTAAAGAAAACAAATCATATTCTGCCTTATTTCACATTCCCTTGTGTTACCTAAAACTTCCTTTGTGTTACCATTTTTAACCATCATATATTTTTAGCACTTCATTATTTATTGTTACTTGAATTGCAATATCCCACCACATTTGTTTTCTGCAATACAATGAACACAATTACCACTCCATATGCAATACGCTTGTTTCATTTTTCTATCTTTAATCCTTGCTGTGTCCCTTGAGTAACTGAATTTGTCTATGGTGTTACCATAGGTTACTTTAAAGAGCATAAAAGGGGATATGATTGCATTACATAATGAATTTTGATATTTCAATTTATTCAAAAGAAATAAAAGTTGTATATTTTCCTACAGAAACAAAAGAACATGCAAGAGTATATTAATAACATAAATATTTAATCGTTTTTACATCCATTGTGTTACCAAACATTGTCCTTTGTGTTACTCAAATTATTTATTGAATTAATTTATAGCTCATGGAAACATAATATGAAAAATAAATGCCAATTTGATAAAAATATTTCTGTTATTTTATATTGTAATAAACTTTACACAAATGTTGTATTAAAATTGGGAATTTAAAGGGTTTTTTTTTCAATTGGTCCGCGGAGTTACCCAATTCTGTCCTTTGCATAACCAAGACTGCAAAATCATATGATTTTCAAATGGTAAAAACATTTAGTAAATAATTTGGCATTTTAAAACAAAATTAGTTACTGGATAGTTTTAAATAAGGGAGGAAAATAAAACATATGACTCCAACTTTCATTCTTTTTAATTATTTTCTATGTAAATTGTCCATGGAGTAACTAGATACATCCTTAGAGTAACTTTTCTTGCAGTAACAAAATGGACAGTAACACCAGGGAATTATTATATAAATAATTGGAAGTATAAAAGCAATAACTGACTTATGAACATAAAGCACAGCTCCTAGATGATAGGTATTTTGTTATAAACTTGCTCAATGCATCAAAGAAATGGCAAATTAATTTATCATCACAATATCGAAGTAACTCCTAGGACTCAAAAATAAATTACTATTGCAATCAAACTTGCCTTCAACCACATATTGTGCCTATGGTATAAAAGATCTGTGTAAAGTGTCTCATGATATTTTGGCGGGAACAAGACCAAAAGAAGGAGGCTGATAGTGAAGAGTTTCTTTAGGAAAGATAACTGTTACAGATAACTTTTATGTCCTGGTAACTCCAAGGACACGGCCAAAATAACACACACTTAACTTTAAAAAAATCATATTCTTACTCTTTTTCAATCACATTTTAGCATGCATTTAGACAGTATTAATTATGTGCAACACAATAAAGGTAATTTTACACTGCTTAATTATATTTACTACATCAATAATCAGAGTTGAAGTCAAACATCCGGCCAAATCACAAGCAATTCTCTTTAATTTTACTCAGGTTAAAGGACTTTTTTCAGTATTCAAGTCAATTTTTAATCGCACTTAATTTTTTTCTACACTTGTAGACTGTTGTTAAATTCATCGGGTAAAAAAATTGATTTTTATTGCAAAATTTTCAAAAAAAAGCTTGTATAACAGGAATTTGGACATTTTTGAAAATGACCCATTTGTGACATATATTAAGTACAAAGGTCAAAACACCCTTTCAAAAACTATGCAAAAATTATCAAATCTGTGAAAAATTTCAAATTGACAAACCTATTCTTTTGAAAAGTAATCTACCATTCCTATACCTACTCTCATCAGCTTTTCTGATGCAAGATAAGCTATGACGAAACAAAAGTAAAATATCCATTATTTTCTCTCAAAATGACCAACATTTCTATCGATCTGGTGCTTTAAAGATGTTATATATTTTTTCATATACATGTAAAAGGAAAATCCTATAATTTTCTCCTAGAAATGAATTGCTACAAATCTAAAGCACACTCTTGTGATTTTGTCATACTTGAAAAATCATCTCTTAGTTAAGCACTTCTTTGAAATCTTTAAAAATATTTCACCCTAGAACGAACTTTTTTAACACCCCTTATAATAACAAGAGGCCCAGGGGCCACATCGCTCACCTGAGCAATTGGCTAGGAAAAAGCACAGATCAGATCAGAACTGAAGGTTTACTGGGGGGGGGCTTGATTTGAACAAACTAGAATCTACACTACCTAAGGATGATTCCCTATATATATCACTAAGCATGGCTTTGAAGTACTTGAAAAGAAGATTTTAAAAGGTTAATTTCCCTATATATTGTAAAAGTTTTATTGGTCATTTTGGCCCCCGCCTACCCCCGGGGGTCATGATTTGAACAAACTTGAATCTACACTACCTGAGGATGATTCCACATGAGTTTCATCTTTCCTGGCCCAGTGGTTCTTGAGAAGAAGATTTTTAAAGATTTTTCCTATATATTCCTTTGTAAAACTTTGATCAGCCATTTTGGCCCCACCCTACCCCCGGGGGTCATGATTTGAACAAACTTGAATCTACACTACCTGAGGATGATTCCACATGAGTTCCATCTTTCCTGGCCCAGTGGTTCTTAAAAAGAAACTTTTTAAAGATTTTTCGTATATATTCCTATGTAAAATTTTGATCGGCCATTTTGGCCCCACCCTACCCCCGGGGGTCATGATTTGAACAAACTTGAATCTACACTACCCGAGGATGATTCCACATGAGTTCCATCTTTCCTGGCCCAGTGGTTCTTGAGAAGAAGATTTTTAAAGATTTTTCCAATTAATTCCTATGTAAATCTTTGATCGGCCATTTTGGCCCCACCCTACCCCCTGGGATCATGATCTGAACAAACATGAATCTACACTACCTGAGGATGATTCCACATGAGTTTCATCTTTCCTGGCCCAGTGGTTCTTGAGAAGAAGATTTTTTAAAAATGCCATTAATTTTTCTCTAATTCATAATTATCTCCCCTTGGAAAAGGGCCTGGCCCTTCATTTGAACAAACTTGAATCCTCTTTACCCAAGGATACTTTGTAGCAAGTTTGGTTGAAATTGGCCCAGTGGTTCTTGAGAAGAAGATAAAAATGTGAGAAGTTTACAACGACAACGACGACGACAGACAACGGACAAATTTTGATCAGAAAAGCTCACTTGAGCCTTTGGCTCAGGTGAGCTAAAAACACAAGTTATCTAACTCCGAATTACACTCAGTGTCCCCTCCTCAGAAACGCATTCATTTATACTCTCAGAGGAAATGCACTTGCAAAACTATTTATTACCATTTTCTTCTACGATAATTTATCTACACATCCATGCATGGCATGCATGTGTTTGTTGTCCTTTATCTCCGTAAAGAGCGTCAACACTGCTCGTCGAGTGGAAAGTCGAACTCAACTATAGAACAGTATTAAAAAATCTTATTTTTCTATTAAACTTTTAGTAATTTTGTGTGTTTGAATTTTAAATGTTTTTAAAGATAAAATATATTTATCATAAAGAAAATAACAGTAGTGAAATTTTAGTCTTTTGTCCAAGTTTGTTTCATTTATTATAAAGTAAACATTCATTATTCTTTAAAAAAAATACTTCTGATACTGGGTATTAATTAAATTTACTGCATAAAATATATGGCGATAACGAACAGTATTCAATATCAGAAGTCCATAAAACAATACAAAATAGGAGCAGAGCAAACACGGACCTCCAACACATCAGAGGTAGGATCAGGTGCCATGGAGGAGTGAGCATACCCTGCCGATCGGTCACACAAGCTCCTTGTTATGATCGGGAAATAAGGGAAAAATCATTCGTAAATTCAGTGTGTAAATAATGGACTAATAATTCGGTTGAAAAAACGCCGTTGAGTGTTTGACTCAAGAATAGAATAGAATAGAATTGAATAGAATAATTGTATTTGCTGACAAGGTCATTGTATCGACCATGAAACTTACGAAATGACGGCTTGAAACGAGACTGCTAATATTCTTGTGTCATCAACTTGTTTGTAAACAATTTACCTCGTTTTAGAAAATGTACATGCATAAAGTGCATGCTGTTGCGTATATTTAATTATGATCAGCAAGGGTCCTAAAAGCAATTGAAGATTTTATGACCCCAGGGTCAAGAGTTCTGGTGTTATGGCGGGGCTCTCTTGATAATATATTGAATATGCATTAATGTTTATGTCGTGTTCTCCTCTGCTTCTAGCTATTCTCACGGCGGGGAATCTACGTCATCAATCGGGATTAGGACACACAAAAATGGCGCTCGAAAAATCCACCTCGATGTAAGAAATTGGTGTTTTTACACTAATAACGAAAAAAAAATTAATGCAATCCTCTGTCTAAAGTATGCAAAAGAGTGTCAACTACCGTAGATATTCTACATTGGCCCTAGAAAGAATCTTATTGTTCAAAACACTTCGACACAGTTTATAAACAAGGGAGAAAAACTCGGGACGTAGGGCACACATTTTGAAAACTCGACCGCTTATTCCCATTTTCATAAGCACCAGACACTTTCTTCTCCCCTTGTTCACTTAAGAGCTAACTTTTAAAATATCTTGACTTGTCTGAAAGGTTATTAATCTATGGGAAAAAAGTAAAAATCTTCCATTTTTAGAAATGATGTAGGGCACACCAGTATTAATCGGGATATGGGCCAAATTATTATGACATCTTTCTTTGTCAATGCAATCAAAACTTGACGTTTCCCTTTCAATGACTGGTATTTGATAGTTTATTAACAATGACCTGTACAGCGTATCCTTGTACAACTGTAGTACCTTTTCAAATACTAGTACTTAATACTGTAGATCACTAAATTTTCGCGACAACTTATTTTCGCGAGATAGTCATTGACTCTTGATAAGCAAGACAAAATTTTCACGAATTCTGTGTATTGCTCTATATAATCTTAAGGAATACTTTTATACGCGAGAATTTAATTTTCGCGAGCACACTGTCTCGCGTAATTACGCGAAAATAAAGTTCTCGCGAATAAAAAGTGATTTACAGTACTTCATTTTTTTTGGTTTGGTTATATTCATAATAAAATTATAAGATGAAACTCAACATCTACAAGCAAAATCCGAAATTTTTACGAGGTTAACTTTTACTAATAGCAAATTTACCGCGATTTGACATGCGCGGATCTAGAAGGAGATGTTATATTCTAAGTTCTCTACAATATTTCTATGTTAAGTATCATGCCCCCTCCAAAAACAAACACACACCCTCTTTCATACAAATACTCGAAATAATTTTTCCATGTTTGTTTATTTTTATTTTGTTGTTGTTTATCAAAATGTTTCAGGGTCAAAATATT
>PRKT01000027.1:69336-85145 GCA_003671525.1 Saccostrea glomerata
TAACCCCCCCCCCCCCTCTCGAGAAAGTTCCTGGATCCTTATTTGGCTTTTTTTTTTTTAAGACTTTTGACACTAGTATGTTTATTGTTGCTAATAATTGAGCATAAAAAAAGTTCTTCCACTCTTTTCCTCATCCTTTAAGTGTGATCTCAAAAAGACTTTGCCAATTTTGTGCCAAGGAACTATCAAACTTAAGCTCATTAAGGCAGCACGAGTTAAGACATTCGGGATTTGGACCTTGCAAGTGTAAAGAATGCGGATTAGCTTTTTACAGCAATGCCAATTTCATACGACACGATTGTAAACATATAAAAATAAGGAAATGCAATACTTGTAAGAAGAAATTTTTCACAATAAAAGATTTGGAACATCATACGAGGAGAGAGGAGAAAAGGATGAAGTACAAGTGTGATCAGTGTAATATGTTATTTGAACAGAAAGCGCAATTAATGGATCATATGGGAACGAACACAGGTGAAAAGAGACATAGATGCAAAGAATGCAACAATTTTTTAAGGTTCCAAAGTAATATGAATAGACATTTCAAACTTCACAATGCCTGCTTTTATCCTTGTCGAGTTTGCAAGAAAGTCTTTAAAACAAAGCGCTATCTTGATAAATACCTAGAGAGACACGGTTTAAAATGATTAAGGATAGTATTATTTGGTTTGAACAGATGTTTTACGTTCTAGTCTAATTCTCTTTCTGTAACATTCGAGTGAAATGTGACATCATTTTAAATGTTTTGTTCTGCTTTACATGGTTAATGTGTAAATTTTCTGTCTTTGCTTATACACATTCATTACTTTTTTTTCGGAGAAACAATCATTTTTTATAAAATAATTTGAGATATTTGGAAGAAATCCAGTTGGTTTTTCATATTTCGTAAATGTTTAAATCATAAAATTGTTCTTACAAAAAGTAATGTTTTTCTCCTTGTTAATTGTGTTACTAAGTATTTAGTTATGATTCCATATTGATTTTGTTTACTGGAGTAAGTAAGGTTATCTTGGTCCTTGTTACATTCAACCATGGTTTGTTTGTCAATCCCTCTATCCCACCTTTGCAAATTTTTTGACGTGTTCTTTTCAAGAGGTGTGAAGAATCTATGCAGCTTACTTCCAGTTGAGCACGAACACTATACTCTGGGTGGTAGAACCATTTGTCTGGATAGTTTAGTCCAGTCACCTGTAAGGTATCGGATAAATTGGATTTTTTCTCCCACTCTAACTATTTCTGAGGCCATATATACTCGGTGAAGGCAACATTTAAAACATATTTTAGTACCCTTTTCCCTCACAAAAGTTTCAAACATTGTTGACGCAATGATTTTACTTCGTGTTTCCTCTTGGTGCTCCTTATTCCATTTCCACGATCTATCTGGAAACCAAGTAAACAACATATTCTTGAAAGTTTCTCCGCCTTTTTAACACTAAGTTTCTCATTAATTAAGTTTTTATGTTTGAAAAACTTCATCATAACTTTTAATTCTGCATCTTTGAACCTAACCAACTCCTCTTTTGAAGCACAAGATTTCATTTCCACGATCTACAACCTGTATCTGGAAACCAAGTAAACAACATATTCTTGAAAGTTTCTCCGCCTTTTTAACACTAAGTTTCTCATTAATTAAATTTTTATGTTTGAAAAACTTCATCAGATCTTTTAATTCTGCATCTTTGAACCTAACCAACTCCTCTTTTGAAGCACAAGATTTCATTACAAATTGTGAATCTCTGTCATTCCAAAGTCCTTTTGCATTTGCTTGATAATCTGCTTGCATCAGTTTGATTATACAATCTGCGTCATCTATGGACAGTCCATAACAATTACATTTGGTTGCGTCTTCGGGGATAACTGATTCCGATTCATTCAAGGAGAAAAATTCATCTACAGCCTTTAATTCATTGAAAACATCTTCTAAATTCTCTGTCATGTCATGGTAAGTTCCATTTTCAGATTCTGTTGTATCTGTTATTTCTTTAATCCATTTTGTATCATTTATGTTGCACTGAACAACTTCTTCTGCAACTGAATTCTCCATAGACATTTGTTCCACTACTAGTATATCGCTATGGATGTTCACGGAAACTGCTTCTAAAACGTCGTTTGGTATAATATCTGTTACTTTTTGCTCCTGACTGACATCATCGATATTACCTTTCTTCGTTGACATCCGAGCTCTCTCCCAGCTTTGTTTATGGGTAATAGGCAAATGAATTCGAAGATTGGTAACTGTGAATAAGATATGAACAGTCTCATTTCTTTTGTCTTCTTCAGAGCACCTGAACTTCGTAATAGTCCAAGTGGGAATCATGTTGATTGTGCTGAAAGCTTTTAAATCTGGGATTTCTGTGTTTTCTCCACAAAACGCCATACATCCTTTTGCAACTGATAGATTGTCAATGGCTCGCCGTTGACACTTCTAACTGCAATATTATGCCATTGCCCATCAAAGGACGAACACGGTACATGTATTCCTTTTTGATTACACTGGTTTCTGACCTCCACCACAATTGGTCTGAATATCTCATTTGTTAGGCTGTACCCCTTTGGAAACCAGCAGACAGGGGCCCATCTAAACGGATCCTTTGACCAATTTCTGTCCAGGTCACAACATAAAAACACCATTGCCTCTGTAGCTTTCTCTTTTTGAAGCTCATATCCGTCTATCAATAAACAGTGGAGTTTTTTAATCAAATCTTGTACATCTTTGTTAGTAACAGCTCTGGTAAAACCTCTGTTAATGCAATCTTCATGACAATCAAATGTAGACGGAAATTCTTCTAAGAACTTTGCCTTATTACACTCTTGCTTTATAAGTGCTCTAATATCTGTTAGAAAATTTGGAAGTTTGGTTGGACGTTTTGGATTTTCTATGCAATAAATAGCAGCTTCTCCTACCACACGATCGAAAAGCTCATGATTATGGGACACTTCAAACACACTTGTAAAGTCAGGTCTCCATCAGACATAAAGGGATTTTTCTACTTTTAAAGCTCCCATTTCTGCAAGACATTGAAGCAAATACCTTTCAGGCAACTCTTCATGCAAACTTCGTATTGGACACTTGAATTCAACGCTCATTATATCAACCGTCTTTCCATTGATTCTCTATCGCAGTTTGCATCTATTTCTTTTCAAATCAATGGGCATTTCCTGTACATCTTCTTCATCTGCTCTAGATGTAATTATGTCTAAAATTTCCTTTATTCTATCTAGTCCTTCACATTTTTCTTTTCAGCTTTGGTGCAGTGACTTTCCCTTTTCAAAACCAAGAAGGTCTACATCACCTGTTCTGTCTGTCAAACCTTTTTAAAGTTTTTTTTTCCATCGAAAGATAAACATGCAGAAGTGTTTTGCAGTGCTGTTGCATTGTCCTTCATCAAATCGGTAAATATTCCTGGTGATCTGTAAGAAGATTGGGTACCATACGGAGAAAAACTGCGAAGAACGGAGATAGTTAACATCAGCTTTGTCGGGCTTGAATTTTCCACGATTCGTTTCTCCAGATGTAAGTTGTTTAGCATTTTTGAAATCCACTCATAAATCTAATAAATTTACCCCAAAATATAATTCAACCCAACTTCCAGAAAAGTTTTGATTCATTGCTATATCGCATGCATGTTGTATTTTCTTTACTGTGCCACTGAATAATATCACTCAGCAGGATGTATGAAATATTTCTCCATGGAAACCTTTCTTGTGCAATCAACTGAAACAGATTATAACCAGAAGTCTCTGTCGAGACTGTAGCTCTACTGGTTTATACTTAAAACAAAGGCAGATAAAAGTAACGGTTGCAACTTGAAACTATAAAACAGCAATAAATAGAAAAATGATCCTTGCCACTCACCAAAGCAAAAACCGATGCAGAAATTATGTATCTTAGTGTAGTCTACTTGTGTGCCAAGTTATATTGAAATCGGACCAAAACTGTAGGAGGAGTAGCATTTTGATAGAATTTCAAAAAAATTCTTTTTTTAGTAACCATGGCAACACCGTTCATCGAAATCAAAAACCGATGCACAGAATTATGTATCTTAGTGTAGTCTACTTGTGTGCCAAGTTATATTGAAATCGAACGAAATCTGTAGGAGGAGTAGCATTTTGAAAGAATTTCACAGAAATTTCTATTTTTATTAACCTCGGCAACATCGTTCATTGAAATCAAAAACCGATGCACAGAATTATGTATCTTAGTGTAGTCTACTTGTGTGCCAAGTTATATTGAAATCGAACCAAAACTGTAGGAGGAGTAGCATTTTGAAAGAATTTCAAAGAAATTTCTATTTTTAGTTACCATGGCAACACCGTTTATTAAAATCAAAAACCGATGCACAGAATTATGTATCTTAGTGTAGTCTACTTGTGTGCCAAGTTATATTGAAATCGAACCAAATCTGAAGAGGAGTAGCATTTGTAGCGGACAGTACATAGGGAACTTATACTGCCTCGCTAGAGAGCTAGCTTTTCTGGTGATGCGGTAGAGTCTCCCTCTATTTCAGGCAAGTTAAGCAACGGCGAGCCTGTTTAACCCTTGGATGGGTGACCGCTTCACGTTACAAAATTGGTGGCAGCGTAGTGACTCTGGGTGTCTGGTGTCCTGCTTCAGGAAGTCTTAGAGTTAGGACTTAGTGTCCATATACAGACTTCGTGTCTGTGGGCGGCAGGGGTTGCCGTAGCTGAAGCGGCCCAGATACTCAGAGAGAACTCATGCTAAGCTTCGGGTCGAAGCTTCCCTGAGCGGGGGGAAGTGTAGCGGACAGTATATAGGGAACTTATACTGCCTCGCTGGAGAGCTAGCTTTTCTGGTGATGCGGTAGAGTCTCCCTCTATTTCAGGCAAGTTAAGCAACGGCGAGCCTGTTTAACCCTTGGATGGGTGACCGCTTCACGTTACACATTTTAAAAGAATTTCACAGAAATTTCTATTTTTAGTAACCTCAGCAACATCGTTCATCGAAATCAAAAACTGATGCACAGAATCATTTATCTTAATGTAGTCTACTTGTGTGCCAAGTTATATTGAAATCGAACCAAAACTGTAGGAGTAGCATTTTGAAAAAATTTCACAGAAATTTCTATTTTTAGTAACCATGGCAACACCGTTCATCGAAATCAAAAACCGATGCACAGAATTATGTATCTTAGTGTAGTGACAGTCTACTTGTGTGTCAAGTTATATTGAAATCGAACCAAATCTGTAGGAGGAGTAGCATTTTGAAAAATTGTTTACAGACAGACGGACGGACGACGGACGCATTACTATCGCATAAGCTCTTCTGGTCTCTGACCAGTAGAGCTAAAAATTGCCACCTTGATCATGTCTTTGAATCGCAGAAACCACATCTGGTGCCAGTTCTGAAAATTTATCTAGGAGAGAATTATTTTCTCTTTCGTTACGTATTGGTATCATATCAAAATTGTCCTTTGAGCAATTGATCAGCGATTCGTTGAATAACTGCGTTCTTGGAATTTTCCGAGCTGGAGATTTTTAAGGTGATTTTCTGTCCGTCTTTGATGGGGTCTTACATCCCAATCTTGTTCGCTGAAAGTTAGTGCACCATGGGCGGAACGATATCCTTTTTGAAGGCGTTGAGAAAATTCGTTTCCGCTTTTGTGTAGTTGAAATATCTTTATTTTCATTATCTCTGTGTCTGTGCCTTTTTGGGTGATGTAAACTCAAATTGCTTTTCCTCTTTGTAATTTACTTTGATCTACAATTTTTAAAGTTTTTTTTTTATTTATATATTATATATTAAATATCTTTTGTAAAAAGTACAATTTCTTTAAAATAATTATCAGTTTTCACACTCGATGTTTTTTAGAAGTCAATTTGAAAACTTCAATAAAGGAGTATTAAATAAAGCTCGATTAATTAAATATTTAGTGCATGTGATAGAATTATGTAAGCTTAAAAAGTACTGGGAGCTGTTCAATAAAAAAGTGTGCCCCATACCTTCTTTATAACTTGTGTGACCTATATCAGTTTCACCAAGAAACAAATAAATCGTGTTTTCCAACCGTAATTTAAAAGTCTTGCATAAAAATTAACATAAGAAACCTACTTCTAACATATGGGTTATTATTTATACGCTTAGACAGTCACAATTTTGTGGTTATTTGCACATATGCGATCTTTTTGTAAAACTGTGTGCCCTATACCCCAACACTTCGCGCTCACGTCAATAACTGTGTCGACGTGTTTGGCAAATTTAACGTCAAATTTAGGAAATTTTTTAAAGATTATAGACCTGCTACCTTTTCTACATTCTTTAGGTTACCTGAAGTCTCCATATATTGCGATCCTAGAACATAAAATGCAATTTCATAGCTCCAGTCGAGAAAATGTTCGCCATTTTTGTGTGTCTTAATCCCGATTGATGACGTAGATTCCCCGCCGTGATTATTTTAATAATCTTATTAATATGTTAAAATGAGGCGTCTTCCAGAATTGTGCCCCTAAGAGCAAATCTAGTGCCTCGGAATTAGAAAGGCTATAAACGTAAGGAAATTTCTAAAATTGAAGACTTACGGGTAATTAAAGACATACAGAAGTCCTACAAAAATATGAACATCGAAACTTTAAAAATGATTTTCAGACTGACCAAGACTTAAGTTTGTAATTTATTGAACTGCTTTAAGAAGAGACGTTTAAAACCGTATTCTAAAGCTCGGTATGGGAAACTTAACTTGTTTTCTCTCTGTCATTAACTAGGAAAAGAGCGGTAACACGCGTAAACAACATATCTGACAGCTGCAACTTTTTTTCCTCAAAAGAATCAAAACACACAGCGGGGGAATCAAAGTTATTTTTGCACTTCAAGAAAATATCTTTTTTTTTCATGAATATGCTTTCTTTAATAGAAAGAATTTGTATGAAATGTTTAGATGGTTACTTAGGATTTGGTTCTAGTAAGTATGCATTTTATAGACCATCGCATGTACACGTGCCATTCCTGAGGGAATTCATGGATTTAAGATAATTTACGATTATTATTTTTTTTTAATTAAATATGACTTATATAAAGAATATTGCTTTAATATCTGATTTATATCGAATCTAGATTATTTGTTTACATAAATTTTTCGTTCCGCGTTTTAGAATTACCCGTTTTCACCTTGCTACCTGTTATTCTCAGGACATTACTACTGAGGGGGTATTAATACAAAAGCAAATCATAATCGTTTTATTTTAGAAATGATTTTTAAGTTTTGTGTGAGTTATTGGTGTGAACATTATACAGACTTGTCACGTAGGCATATTTAATGAAGCGCGCTAGCGCTTCATGAACCAGAAGTCTCTGTCGAGACTGAAGCTCTACTGGTTTGTACTTATAGCAAAGGAAGAGAAAAGTACTGAAGCAGTTGGGAATAGGAACTTTACAACAGCAATAAATAGAATAATGATCCTTGATTAAGTCTCTTTATGTACTTAGTGTAGTCCACTTGCATGCCACATTATAATATAATCAGACAAAAACTGTATTCGGAGAAGCATTTTGAGAGAATTTCAAAGAAATTTCTAATTTTAGTTGCCAAAGCAATAATGTTCAACGAACATCAAAATCACATGTATAGAATTGTGGATCTTAGTGTAGTCTACTTGTGTGCCAAGTTATATTGAAATAAGACTGTTTCGGATTCATGTTTCATTCATTCATTATCAGCTGTTTGTGTACCATGTGACCTTTATGTGTAGTGTTGTGTATGACGTCACATTATTGAGTGTTCTTATTAAATGATTAAATAGATCACACGTGTTTTCGATGGCTCGTCTAAACATGGTGTCAGAAGCGGGATCCCAGTAATTTTTCCTGCATATTTAGTGGACAGATAGATTAAGCCGATATCAGAACCATACCTCGTTTCAACCCCCCGGAGAGTTTTAACTTCAGCAACCCGACAGAGTGGCTCGACTGGAAGGAGAGATTTTCGCGCTTCAGAATGGCGTCGAAGTTGAACAAAGATGACCCCGAAGTCCAGATCAGCGCACTCATCTACGCAATGGGTAAAGAGGCAGAGCACATATTTAAGTCCCTACAGTTCGAAGATGAAGATGATTAGAAGAAGTTTGAGAAAGTCTTCAAGAAATTTGACGAATATTTCATTCCAAAGAGAAATATTATCCACGAGCAAGCCAGATTTCATCAGCGCGCACAATAACCCGGTGAGTCTATAGAAACTTTTGTAAGAAATCTCCACGAAATTTCTGAGTATTGTGACTTTGCTGACAAGAAGGAGCAGATTAGAGATCGATTAGTGATTGGAATTTCTGACAAAGAACTCTCGGAGAAACTACAGCTCAGATAAGACCTGACAATCGAGAAAACAGTAGAAATTGCGCGGCAATCAGAAATGGTTAAATCACAGATCAAGGACCAGAGTGTGTCAGCTACAAATGTGGAAGCAGTCCGTAAGCATAGTGTTGCAAGTCAAAGTCCGAGGAATTTTAACACTAGCAGAGGCAGAGGTCGAGGACACAGACACTCAGGTGGGCGTGGTAGAGGTATCCATCACACCACAGGACAAGGTCAAGGCAAGTGTAACAAGTGTAATCTACGACATGCAAGGGATCATTGTTTCGCCAAGGGCAAACTTTGCGTTTCCAATTCATGTTATAAGAGGGACGAGCAACCTTTTAGGACGCTCAACTGCACACAAGTTTGGACTTATAAAGAAAGTTGACAGTGTTGAATCAAAGTTGTTCGGAAGTTTCGGACTAGTGAAATGTGAGCCTGTAAAGATAACTCTTAGAAATGATGCTAAGCCGTACTGTTTAACAACTGCCCGTCGTATCGCATTTCCACTGATGTCAAAGGTAGAAGCGAAATTGAACAGACTCGAGAAAGAGGGCATCATCGAAAAGATAGAGAGGCCAACGGACTGGTGTGCGCCTATGGTGCCAGTGCTGAAAAAGAACGGCAATGTAAGGATTTGTGTGGATCTTAAACAAACTTAATGAAGCAGTGAAAAGAGAACATTACATGCTTCCAAATTTCGATGATATCTCACCGAGACTAGCAGGATCAACATTGTTTTCGAAACTCGATGCATCAAGTGGGTTTTACCAAATACCCCTACACCCTGATAGCTGTGAATTGACAACATTCATAACACCTATGGGACGTTATTGCTTTAGACGAGTACCATTCGGAATTACATCGGCTCCAGAAATCTTCCAGCGTAAGATGACAGAATTACTACATGGAATTGACGGGGTGGAGGTTATCATTGATGATATTCTGATTCACGGGAAAACTCGCAAAGAACATGATGACAGGCTTGACACAGTGCTACATAGAATCCAGTATTCGGGACTTAAATTGAACCGTGAAAAGTGTGAATTCCGTAAGACGGAGATGAGTACTTTGGACACGTTATTTCATCTGAAGGTATCCGACCAAGCAACAGTCGAGTCGATGCCATCAGAAAGATGGAAACTCCAACTAACCTTACAGAACTACGTAGATTCATTGGAATGGTGAACTACCTAGGACGATTCATTCCTGAGCTAGCTTCAGTGATTAGTCCAATGACAGATCTGTTGAAATCCGGAAGTGCCTGGTTATGGGACCAAGCTCAAGCTAACGCATTCAGTCGTGTTAAGGAACTACTTACTTGTGCTCCAGTTCTAGTATTCTACGATCCACGGAAGCCAATTGTCGTCAGTGCAGACGCCAGCAGCTTTGGCTTAGGAGCAGCTCTTTTCCAGCAGGAAGGAGATGAATTCAAGCCAGTCGCTTATTGTTCTAGGAAACTGACTAGTGCTGAGCTGAAATACGCTCAGATTGAGAAAGAGTGCTTAGCTTCACTTTGGGCTTGTGAAAAATTCTCGCGTTATGTAGTGGGACTGAAATCATTCAAGTTACTTACAGATCACAAACCCTTAGTTCCTTTGATTAATACGCAAGACTTAGACAAAGCACCTTTGCGCTGTCAGCGCATGCTCATGCGACTACGAGGATACAGCTTACATGCAGAACATGTTCCTGGAAAACACCTTATCGTTCCAGACACACTCTCGAAGTCCATTAGGAAAACCAAATGAGGGCGATACTCTTGCTGAGGAAGTTGAATGCTATGTTGACTTTGTAGAGAATTCAAGACCATTGACAGACAAACTACTAGAGCAGATACAGCAAGCTACAGAGGGAGACAGCATCCTTCAAGAGGCAATCAACCATACACGACATGAATTCGATTTACAGAAAGGAGTTACGAGACTACTTTGTTACACGCAGTGAACTGTCGGTGTCGAGAGGACTACTTTTGAACAGAAATCGCATTGTAATACCAGAGACTCTCAGAAATGAAGTTCTAAGGAGCATACATGACGGACACCTTGGACTTACTAAGTGCAGGGCAAGAGCTCAGGATTCCGTTTGGTGGCCCGGTATTACTCGGGACATTCGTGACCTTATTAACACTTGTGAATGTTGCCAAACTCACCGACCATCGCAACTGAAAGAACCATTGAAGTATACCCCTTTGCCAAGTCGACCATGGCAGAAGGTTGGTGCAGACTTGTGTAAATTAGATGGAAAACACTTCTTAGTTGTGATAGACTATTTCTCCAGATTCATAGAGATAGCGTTCCTACAGTCTATAACCAGTGCGCAAGTTATTAGGAAAATGAAAAACATGTTTGCACGATGGGGAATACCAGAGGAGCTCGTATCTGAAAATGGTACACAGTTCACTTCAGAAGCTTTCCACGAATTTGCAGTAAATTACAAATTCCGACAGACCTTTACGAGTCCTCATTATCCACAATCCAATGGGGAGGCAAGAGCGCCGTAAAGATTTCAAAGAGAATTCTCCGCCAGGATGATATTTTTAAGGCATTGCTATCGTACCGCAATTCACCAATTGAAGCGACAGGTCAAAGCCCAGCTGAACTCATGATGTGACGAAAGCTACGCACATCTGTTCCTACGCTACCAGAAAGGCTAGACCCAGAGTGGATGGACCATGATGATGATGTGTATCTTCGTGATCAAAGATACAAGGAGCGGTATAAATCCGGTTATGACCGACGTCATAATGTGCGTCCATTGGCGGAACTTAAGCCAGGAGATTCAGTCAGAATCAAGACGGACAAGGACAAACTATGGCTTACTCAAGGAACCGTTCAGGAGGGAGATCCGAAAACGCGATCGTACTTCGTAGAGACACCCAGAGGTTTGTACCGCAGGAACCGTCGACATCTTCAGAAGACCGACAAACTTTCGTTCTCTGATTATAGCAAACCTGTAATTCCTGCTGAAACGTTTATCCCAGATGCCGACCAAACACCACCAGTTGTTCTTAAGGAATCGCAATCGCCACAACAGGAGCCTAAAATCGCGAGCGACATTCCTAAACTTCCACAGTCACCAAGACCAGGAGTGGTGCAAACGCACAGCGGACGCGTCGTCCAACGTCCAAAGAACCTTGATGATTACATTTAAATATAATGACATTTGGTTAAAGACATATGTTTTTTTTAAAAGAAAAATTGAATGTTTAGGCTTGGGTGAATTGACTTTGTTTTTGTAGAGTTGTTTGCATTCTATTTTCACATAAAATAAGTACCATTTAAATTACTCAGATAACGAATATTCTAGTCAAATGTAATAGTCTAAAACTAGATATCATTGAGATGGTGGCCATCTCAAAGGGCCCCGCTTTCAACAATGAACATGAAAATGTAAGGTAGTTTAAAAGGGTTTATTTTGAAGAGGAACATTTGTGTACTACAGTAAAAGTTGTTTCGTACCACTTCACGGATATTGCAAATTTACAGATATATATTGAAGTTATCTTGTTTCCCCAGCTATAAAAATTTAAGGAATTCATTAGATATGACGAATTACAGATATAGCGAAGTTATTTCATAGGTCTCAGTGACTTCTTTATAACTGAGTTTAAATGTATTATGGAATGTGTTGTTTGAGGCTGACTGAAATTAAGGGGAAAAATTTATGCACCAAACAAAGATTTTAAACAGAGAGGCTAATTCTGACCATGACCTAGAAACTTCCACCAAGGTCACTGCATATCCATTGACCAATGGCACTCTGTGGGTGATGTATGAGCCAGATTGGGCCAAGGAGAGAGAAGAAATGCTCCGGACAAGGATTTTTCATATTTAATTCTGCTATGACCTTGACGTTTGACCTAGAAACATGCTTCAAGGTCACTGCACACCGGCTACCCAAAGGCACTCTGTGGGTGAAGTATGAGCCTGATTGGGCCAAGGAGAGAGAAGATATGCTCCGGACAAGAGATCTCGGACGGACGGACGGACAGACTGATCACTATAGGGTGCCCGCCAAGCGGGGCCCTAATTAATTTTGTTTAGAAGTTCATTATCAGCTGTTTGTGTACCATGTGACCTTTATGTGTAGTGTTGTGTATGACGTCACGTTATTGAGTGTTCTTATTAAATGATTAAATAGATCACACGTGTTTTCGATGGCTCGTCTAATCACAGACCAAAACTGTAGGAGGTGTAGCATTTTGAAAGAATTAGTTGGGACTTGAGACTTTAAATCGGCAATAATTAGAAAAATGATCCTTGCCACTAATCAAAATAAAAACCGATGCACAGAATTATGTGTCTTAGTATAGTCTACTTGTGTGCCAAGTTATATTGAAATCGGATCAAAACTGTAGAAGAAGCATTTTGAAACAATTTCACAGAAATTTCCATTTTTAGTAACCACGGCAACACCGATCATCGAAATCAAAAACCGATGCACAGAATTATGTATCTTACTGTAGTCTACTTGTGTTCTAAGTTATATTGAAATCGGACCAAAACTGTAGGAGAAGTAGCATTTTGAAACAATTTCACAAAAATTTCTATTTTTAGTAACCTCGGCAACACCGTTCATCGAAATCAAAAACCGATGCACAAAATTATGTATCTTAGTGTAGTCTATTTGTGTGCCAAGTTATATTGAAATCGAACCAAAACTATACGAGGGTAGCATTTTGAAAAATTGTTTACAGACAGACAGACGGACGGACGCATTACTATCGCATAAGCTCTTCTGGTCTCTGACCAGTAGAGCTAAAAATTGTTTACAGACAGACACACGGACGTCTGGCGCATTACTATCGCATAAGCTCTTCTGGTCCATGACCAGTAGAGTTTAAAAATTCCCACGCAAGTCTGAGTAATTTAAACACCAACAATTCACATTAAACTTAAAAACATTCCTTTTAATCACAAGTTTGAAAGCACCAAAAATACACTAAATTTATAAACTCAGGTGACATATTGCTATCTGTTTTTGTCCGTCGTCGTGCGTCGTTCGTCGTGCCTTACACTTTGAACATTTTTAGCTTCTTCTCTGAAAACACTCAACCAATTTCAACCAATTTGGCATATAGCATCTATGGGTGCAGGGGAACAAAAATTTCGAATTTCATGGTCCCTGCCCCCCCCCCCCCCCCCCCCCCCCCCTGGGGCCTGGAGGGTGGGCCAATTACCACTAAAATAAGTGCAATCTTTAATAATTGTCTTCTTTTCTCCTGGACATCAAGCAGTCAAACTGTTGGTATGATTGTAATCAGCATTGAGTCCTCTACCAAAATTGTGAAAATCATGGCCCCAGGGTCAGGGTTTCTAGAGCTAGGGCGGGGCTAAACAGGTTATATAGTGAAAATGCATTATTTCTTTGACATTCTTCTTTACTGCTCCTGGGCATTAAATAAACTAACCAAGTGCATAGGTAAGTTGAAAATGACCGCCTTTTTCCAAAATTGTGATTTTCATGGCCCCAAGGTCAGGGGTTCTAGTGCTAGGGCGGGGATATATAGATTATATAGTGAAAATGCATAAATTCTTTGAAATTCCTCTATTCTTTTTGTGGGCATTAAATAAACTAACCAAGTGCATAGTTATGTTGAAATAAGACTGCCTTTTCTCAAATTGTGAATTTAATGGCCCCAGGGTCAGGGTTCTAATGGTAGGGTGCGGCTATAAAGATTATGTAGTGAAAATGCAAATTTTTTTTGAGATTCTTCTTCTCTGTTCATGAGCATTAAATAAACTGACCAAGTGCATAGCTATGTTGAATAAGGCTGCTTCTTCCAAAATTGTGAATTTTATGGCCCCAGGGTCAGGGGTTCTCGTGCTACGGAGGTCTACATAGATTTTATAGTAAAAATGAATTATTTCTTTGAAAATCTTCTTCTTTGCTTCTGAGTAGTAAATAAACTGACCAAGTGCATAGCTATGTTGAATAAGGCTGCTTCTTCCAAAATTGTGAATTTTATGGCCCCAGGGTCAGGGGTTCTAGTGCTAGGAAGGGCTACATAGATTATATAGTGAAAATGCATTATGGACAAGTTATAAGGAGGAAGGATGCCTATTTGAGATTTTTGAATTTCAGGGTCCCTGGGTAAGGGCTTCTTGTGTTAGGGCATGGCTCTAATGTTTATATAATGAAAATGCATGAATTCTTTGAAAATCTTTTCCTTTGTTGTTGGGTATAATGCTAATGATCTTAGTATATATATTTATGACAAAAAAAAACTGCTTCTTACAAAAATGGTTAATTTCCTGGCCCCTGGGACAGAAGTATTTTGAGGGGTGGGGGGGGGTTACATAGTCTGAAATAATTTAATGCTTTGAAATCTGCACTTTGGTATTAATCAACAGACTGATGAAATAGAATTCTAAAAAATTTCCAAAATTTTGAAAGATGTGGCCCCCGAGTCAGTGGTTCCTGTGGGATGGGGAACTTAACTGTGGACCCGCCCTAACACAAAAAGCCCTGACTAAGGGCCCTGAAATTCACTAAAAGTGGAAATGCAATTTCTCTTTGTTACTCTGATCTACCTCTGGGTATTCAGTAACCAAAATAAGCATGCTGAGTGTATAATTATACCCCACGCAACTAGTTGCGGGAGGTATAATGTTTTTGACCCGTCCGTCAGTCAGTCAGTCCTTTTTTTTTTGTCAGCGCAACTCCTCATAAACCACTGCACAGAATTTCGCCAAACTCTGCAGGTATTTAGGACACAATGTGTAGATGTGCATATTACCAGGGAATTCTGATTCCATTATTTTTTCCGGGAATTTCCGCACTTTTTAACTTAGGCATTTGGCAATACCTTGAATATAGAGATGAACAGTTTGTCAGCGCAACTCCTCATAAACCGCTGCACAGAATTTCGTCAAACTTTGCAGGTATTTAGGACACAATGTGTAGATGTGCATATTACCAGGAAATTCCGATTCCATTATTTTTTCCGGGAATTTCCGCACTTTTTAACTTTGGCATTTGGCCATACCTTGAATATAGAGATGAACAGTTTGTCAGCGCAACTCCTCATAAACCGCTGCACAGAATTTCATCAAACTTTGCAGATACACAATGTGTAGATGTGCATATTGCCAGGAAATTCCGATTCCATTATTTTTTCCGGGAATTTCCGCACTAAAAACTTAGGTTTTTGGCCATACCATGAATATAGAGATGAACAGTTTGTCAGCGCAACTCCTCATAAACCGCTGCACAGAATTTCGTTAAACTTTGCAGATATTTAGGACACAATATGTAGTTGTGCATATTACCAGGTAATTCCGATTCCTTTATTTTTCCGGGAATTTCCACACTTTCAAACTTAGTTTTTTGGCCATATTTTGAATATAGAGATTGTCAGCACCACTCTTCCTAAACTGTTGTACATAGTTTTGTCAACCTATGCAGATATTTAGGACATATTCCATTATTTTATCCCAAAGAGGTTAGCCTATTATTCAAGAAAATTTCTCAACCCCCCCCCCCCCCCCCCCCCCCCCCCCCC
>PRKT01000027.1:85347-112731 GCA_003671525.1 Saccostrea glomerata
ATTAATGTGTGGATTTGTATATTGCCAAGAAATTTTGATTCCATTATTTCTCTAGAAACTTCATTCCACATCTAAATTTCCTCATATGCAAGACATTTTGATGTGAAGATTTTTTGCAATTATTGCCCTTTTTGATCTATACTATGTATTTAAAGTGTACTGTGCCTTTCATTATGTGTTTCACCGTCAAGTTTTGGGGGAGCGTGGGGTATGTGAGCTAGCTCACTTTTTCTTTCATTATGATAAGCAATGGAGCTTCTTTCAAAATTGTGAATTTCATGGCCTCTAGTTTAAAACATGAATCAAATTCAATTGTTGGAAAGTTGTCGCATGATACTCAGGTGACCTATAAGGCCCATTGGCCTCTTGTTTAATTTCTCGCTGCCCTATATATATCGTTTCAACGTCGCTGTAGCCTCATTGTGACGTCACATTTTACGCGAGTTTCTCGGTGTGTATTTAACGAGGCCCGATCTAGTTGAAAATTACGAAAACGGAATGATAAAAAAATTTAATGTTTGGAAATATTTTTGTATGTATTATGCAAAGAAAAATTAGAATGAAATTTTATTACCTTGCCTTTATTGTAATCAAATGGGGGCACTGTCAAGATATGGACCATTTTTTTGTGTTTTTATACACAATAACATAGTAAAACCCTCCAATAAACAAAGATATTGAAAATTAAAAAAAAGTACATGATGAAAATTTTTGTTTTTCACATATATCATGCAATTTTCATTCTTCTTATAAAAAATGAAAAGAAAATTGAAGGTAGCCTTTATTGCAGTGAAAAGGGGGCATATCGAATCAAAAAATTAGCACTTATTTTATCCAACTAGACATGAAATAAGTCGCCATAGGTGTTTCTAAAAAATAAATAATTCTTACGTTTTGAAATAATCTTCTCTTCATGCTTTCTTTTTTTTTCTTTATATGCGGTGTTGTTATACGTGGAAGGGGGGGGGGGGGTAAAATGCGAAAATGACGAATTTTACTAATATCATGTAATATATAGAAAAATAAAATATATTGGGGGTTGCTTTAAATGATTCAAAGACTGATTTTTTTTAAATCAAGCATATTTAAGTCCTCAAAAAAAGGTGTGTATAAAGACTTCAACATGTTCAAGGAGAAAGACTAAATCGTAAATTTTATTTATACTTTCGGTTGCAGTGTTTGTTTTTTAGCTCTACTGGTCAGAGACCAGAAGAGCTTATGCGATGGTAATGCGTCCGTCGTCCGTCCGTCTGTCTGTCCGTCTGTCTGTCTGTAAACAATTTTTCAAAATGCTACTCCTCCTACAGTTTTATTCTGATTTCAATATAACTTGGCACACAAGTAGACTACACTAAGATACATAATTCTGTGTATCGGTTTTTGATTTCGATGATCGAGTGGGGGAGGGGCTCTGCTTATATACTGAAAATTAATTTATTGTTTGAAATCTGCTCCTTTGTATTTATAAAACATTTATTTATTTTTTTTTGATAGGCAATTTTAAGGGTGCATTTTAATAATTTGTGCAATGTTTGGACCTAGGGTCAGGGGTTTATGTCACCATGTAAGGGGCACTACTGATTATTGCTGAATATTACTGATTACTTGGAGTGCCTTTTTGTTCCCCTACCCTGTGTATGGGTATTCAGTTACCAAGCTAAGCAACTGTTAAGTGTATTGTTATGATGATCAATGGTGCCTCTTTCAAAATTGTGAATGCCATATAGCATCTGGCTTAAAACATGAATCAAATTCAAAACACTGTAACTGGAAAGTTGTTGCATAATGCTCAGGTGACCTATAAGGCCCGTGGGCCTCTTGTATGTATTTCCCATTTAACATGCATCAATTTGCCTCAAAAAATTCTATTCTCTTCAACTGGAAATATATATAACTAACTGGACGGTAGGCTTTTTAGCTCACTTGAAGGCTCAAGTGAGCTTTTCTGATCACAATTTGACCGTTGTCTGTCGTCGTTGTTGTAAACTTTTCACATTTTCGAGTTCTTCTCAAGAACCGCTGGGCCAATTTCAAGCAAACTTGCCAAAAAGCATCTTTGGGTGAAGGGGATTCAAGTTTGTTCAAATAAAGAGCCACGTCCTCATTCAAGGGGAAATAATTGGGACTTAATGAAAATTTGGTTGTATCTTTAAAAAATCTTCTTCTCAAGAACCCTGTGCCAGGAAAGATTACACTTCTGGGAAAACATCCTCAGGTAGTGAAGATTCAAAGAACTACGAACGATAGTATTGTTCTCCCGCCTACCTCTAAGTCAATTATCAAAAGATAACATATCCGAATGATTTTCAAAATTTTTAGAGATATTTATATGAGTTTTTTATAAAACGTTACTTACATGGGATACCACAGAAAGATAACTCTATAATTTTGGTAAAACTTGTCTTTTTCACTATGGAAATCAACGGAAAACGGAAAATATTTTTAAAACATCTCCCCCCCCCTCCCTCCCCCGTGAAACAAAAATTTCTTTTTACAGGTAATATAGACTGTCATTTTACAAATTTATGCTAAAGCTTTTTGTGTTTCACGGGGGGGGGGGACATATGTTTATAGACCAAAAAACGAAAAAAATGCTGATTTTTCACCAATTTGAAAGCTATTTACAACTAAATAATTGTATTTATTAATTTTTATACGTTTTATTTATTTGCGTAAAACATAAGAAAAGATATCAGATACATTTTATCATATTTAAGACTATTTTAAAATATGGTGATTCTTGAAAGATCGATTTCACTAGAAAATATCGTTTACCCCCCTTTTTTCAAGAGCTGGAATTAAGGATAATCTACTATCTAGCGCTGGAATTAAAATGATAAATCAATTACCATATAACTGTTCTTTGTATTAAACAAAGATTTAATGGCCAAATTGTCATTAATATTGCATTTAATGGGTGCAAAATTTATGCGGGAATCAAGAGTTAGAGTTCGTAGTTCTTTGTTCAAATCATGACCCCCGGGGGTATTGCGGGGCCACAATGGCCAACCAAAGTTTTATATAGAAATATATAGGAAAATTCTTTAAAAATCTTCTCAAAAATAACAAAGCCATAATTGATCATATTTATATGTAAGCATCCTCAGGTAGTGCAGATTCAAGTTTGTTTCAATCATGACCCCCGGGGGTATTGCGGGGCCACAATGGCCAACCAAAGTTTTATAAAGAAATATATAGGAAAATTCTTTAAAAATCTTCTCAAGAATAACAAAGCCATAATTGATCATATTTATATGTAAGCATCCTCAGGTAGTGTAGATTCAAGTTTGTTCAAATCATGACTTGTAAATACGTTTAACTTCAAACAATATCAGACAGTTTCGATCTGTATCTTTGTTGCTAGAGTACGGGGCAACAAGAAAAAACATAATGAACAGATTAATAAAAATTTTATTTCAAAGATGGTGGTAGTGTTTTAGAGGGAAAACAGTGCCGTACGCCGGTTGACAACACCACAAAGGGGAATAACTTATGTAAATATGCAAGTCGTCTATTCTCCAACTACTATCGTCATACTAAGGGTTGCAATGTGGAAAAGTTGAATAATAGTCGTATGCGAAAGAAAGATACATCGGTGAAGTTCATGCACAGGATAATCAAGGTGTGTCAGATACCAGAAAGTTTTATACTCCCTTTGAAAAGTGGTTGGGGGTTTATTTACATCGTCTCAAGCCACGGTCCGGAGTCCGCATATATAGCTCTCTCCTATCCGTGGCTGCTTGATCACAAAAAGTGTCGTAATCTTGAATATTAACGCCTCTCTATTGTGACGTCAATTTCAGGCAGTGGCAAGTTTTGTTTCCATCGCAATCGAAATCAACAACTGACGTCAACAGTATACAAGAAATATTTCTTATTCTGCGATTGGATATTGAAAGGTCGCGATAAAGTTCATCATCCGACTATGCTTTACTCGCATTGGTCAATATTTTAATGAGCTACGAAGAATTCTCTCCTCGTTCAACCACGGCCAAATGGGAGAGGAGCGAACATTATGGCCGTGGTTTGCGACGATGGTGTATTTAGTGATCGGGGTGTCCGTCCGTCTGTTGGACTTTGAGGTACACATGTATTATCCTCAAATACACTGAAGGAATTTAAATGAGATTTTCACATATAATCTTTGTAACATAGTGTCTTTAGGTTTCCCATAGCAAAACATGGACACTGCCATTCTTTCTATAATATTAAAGGGTACCCATGTCCTATCCACAACTTCTATACCAGTGAATGATGAATGTTAATTTCAGAGATTTTTTTTTCATAATGCCGTTTCACAGATATGTTCAATTTGTTGGACTCTTCACAAATCACTGAGCACAGACCGACAATACTGGTGTGTTGATTATGCTTAACTGTAACCTTAATATGTTTCATTATCATGATTAATACACAAGAAATTTTTTACCTCAAGTATTAAGAATGAAGTTTATTTTGTGAAAGTGCAAAAGATTTGTCAAACAAACACGTCCTGAAATTAAAGTTTCAATAATTTTCAGATAAATTAAACTTTTTTTTATATTTCCGTGTAAATGCTATAGCAACACATATATCGTGATATTAAACCGAAAATTTGATAAAATATTTAAAACTACAAATCTGTTTCCAGATACCTTTAAAGTGCTCTCTTGACAACCCCCCCCCCCTCCCTCATCAATATCTCATATCATAATATGGCTGTTTATCATCATTTATTATCATAATATATGAATTTGCTTGTTCAAAATGCGTTGAAACACCGCTGGCTTCTGATATAATACTGAATTGAAATTCAAGTTCGAGATTTATTTTAAATCCACATCACTTACTCACATACACCGTGTTAGTGATTGATCCATGACAAAGGTGTATTTTGATATTTTTATAATCTGATGAAGAAAATTTCTTCCAACGTAATCTCCGGGTCCATCGCTTTTTACACCTCATGAATAAAAGTGTGAAAGTTTTACACTAATTTTAGGATAGAATATTGTTAAAGTTTGCCGTCATTTATAAATTACATTGAAAATGATGATCTGGTTCAAGGATACATATTGAGCGAGAGATATTGGACAACGACTCTCAGCGTAGACAGTGCTGAGCAAACATATGCAAGTTATCTTTCTTTGAATAATAAATGCAGGCTATTTTATTTATTTATGCAAGCAAAATAAAGACATCAACATGTTATGATATTTTTGACCTAGGCACACCAAGAAAGAAAATGAAAGTAACAAAGAGTTCGTAAACAAATGGGTGGTATAAGATATTTCTTTGATCAGAAGTCATAAACACGTTTTTATAATCAGTAAATTGAACTAAAAACAATTCAGTGTGGTGAAGGCGTGTATCAAAACGTCCCACTCATCATTATAAAGCCAGCATTTGTGAGGAAAGCATTAGTTTTATCTGGTAAACAATCTTTGATTAATAACAGCCAAATTTTTGACGTTTCAATAAAGTCTCAGAATTCTATATTTAGTGAGACCCCTCTCCTCTGTTAGTAATCCTAAGAAAGATTTGCCATAATTATTCTTTTTTTTTTGTAAAATTACGCTACTTATACAATCTATTCCCATGGGTACCAATGCAACTGCGCCCAGTTATAAGCAGACTTATTTTTGTATTCTTATAAAGCAGAAGCAGATGTGCAAAATATTATGTGTAAAAAGAAGAAAACACTTCAACTCGATATTTAGATATATCGACGACGTATCATCAATAAACAATGGTAATTTTCATTCTTATGTCGATAAGATATACATGTATCCTGGTGAGCGTGATACCAAACTTTGATCGGCCATTTTGGCCCCACCCTACCCCGGGGGTCATGATTTTAACAAACTTGAATCTACACTACCTGAGAATGAATGATTCCACATGAGTTTCATCTTTCCTGGCTCAGTGGTTATTGAGAAGAAGATTTTTTTAAAAATGCCATTAATTTTTCTCTAATTCATAATTATCTCCCCTTGGTAAAGGGAGTGGCCCTTCATTTGAACAAATTTGAATCCCCTCCACCCAAGGATACTTTGTGCCAAGTTTGGTTGAAATTGGCCCAGTGGTTCTTGAGAAGAAGATGAAAATGTGAAAAGTTTACAACGACAACGACGGACAAATTTTGATCAGAAAAAGCTCACTTGAGCCTTCGGCTCAGGTGAGCTAAAAAGGGGGGGGGTCCTCAAAGCACAAACATTCAACATTATCCCCTCCTAAAAAAATTGTTCGTCCTCGAACAAAAACTTTATTAACTTATGAACCTATGACCTCATAAAAATAAACATAATTTATTATATAACAATATAACACACATAAATTTTACTTTCCTAGGGAAACAAATGAAGTCATGAAGATTCGCAGTGAGTGATAAAAGTTCCACTCAGATGAAGAAGCAGAGACAGGAAAAGTATGAATCCTCAAAGGTAATAATATATTTATATATACCGGTATATACAGGCAAAAAAAAGCAAAACTTAATCATTATCCATTACAAAAAAAGTCATAATTTCTCTGATAAATGAAAAAAAAATCAAAAAAATCCACCCCCTCCCAAAGTATACTTACAGTAGCTATAAATCCTAACAATTAATAATACCCTTGAAAATATTAAAATTCATTATAACCTATACATTACTTAACCTGGTTTAGTCCTCAAGAGTGAAAGTCTGTTTCAAGGTACACTGAATTCCTTTATCCTTGCAAGTAAGTGTGGTAGATGTTGATGACGTCGAACTTGTTTGAATTCCTACTTCTTTACTTATACGATAAAAGGGGTCTTTCGTCCAGGTAGCAGAGAGCCAATATGTAGTTTCGTCAGGAAGGGTCACTCTTTCAGTCTTTTGAATGGATCCAAATCCTAACGGCACATGGTCTCAGGTACGGTTAGCGCACTTCCTGGCTTTCTCTCTAGCGTCCTTCAGGATCTGGCCAACTCCAGTAGTAAACATTGAAGAAGGAGAACCAGCAAAGAAGAGGCGTGGATCCGCGACGAGGGAAGGGTAAGGGTCGCTATCTGTACGAGGGGAAAGCACATTTTCCAGACGGCGCAAGTAATAGTCCGGCGTGGCTGGAACAGGCACACATGCAGAAGAAACAGGCTTGGACAAGGGAGGCAACTCAGTTGGAACAGTGGGCGCTGGTTGAGATGAGTCACTGTAGAATTCCTAGTAAAACAGGAAGTGGAAGACAGATTTGCACATGAAGGGGGGACTGCCACAGAACAAGCAGGGAAAGGTGGTGGAGAGAGGGGCGCATGGATCCTGGGAACTGGTAGAAACAGTGACCTGAATTCCTGCAGGGGAAGACTTGGATTGGTGGCTCAAATATAGCGACTCCTGGATAGCATACCCAAGCAGGTCATGATATTTAGTTGTAATGTCGCAGGGTGGCGTTAATGGGTCTCTGTCCACAGCTTCAGAGTGGGATCTGTTTGAGGAAGCTGATGAAGAAGTCATAAGCTCGTGTTCCTTGATTCTGTGTACCCTCTCAAGGTGGTTTCTAATCAGATAAGGACGACTGCTCGGTACAATGTACCGGCAGTGTGGACAAGATTCCATCGGCCCAAGTTTGTCCTTCCTGTGTCTGTCGAATTGTTGCCGGGAATCGAATTTCCTGAGGCACCCATCTATCCGTCATGTAAATGATCTTGTGGAGTGATATCTTGAAGACACTGTTAAAAAGGTATAAGGAATTGTATCTTATACACTAGATCACCCAGTTTCTGAATGATAATATAAGGTCCCTTCCATGTTTTAGTAAATTTTGGGTAAATGCCACTCTTCTGCTTTTTATTAAACAGCCATACAGGATCTCCCTTTTTGAAGGACACTTGTTTTGCATTATGATCAAAATGCCTTTTCTGTCTGTCACTAGCTTTAAGCATTTCATTTCTAGCTATTTTATATATCTCACTCAGAGTTTTCTGTAAATGTTGAACAAAAGAACAAGGGGAGTAATGATACTTTAATCCGTTGTAGGCGGACTGCCAGTAAAGATCCACAGGCAGTTCTGGTTCCCTGCCAAGCATCATTAAACTTGGACTGGTTCCTAAGCTCTCATGAACTGAGGATCTGTACGCATAGTACAAAAGCTAAGTATACTGAGCAAAATTAGTTTAGCAATTAAAGATATTTATAAAATAAAGTGAAAATTCTCGACTTCTTCTCAAGAACCGTTGGGCAAATTTCAACTTAACTTGCCACAAAGTATCCTTGGGTGAATGGGATTCAAGTTTGTTCAAATGAAGGGCCATCCGTCATTCAAGGGGAGATAATTGGGAATTAGTGAAAATTTGGTGGCATGTTTTAAAATAAACATGAAAGTGTAGGATTTACCAAACGTGAAATAATATAAATTATCAAACATCGTTTTACAGTATATTAGGTAATGTTAACAGTTCAAATATAATTGCTGTAAGAGAATGCATGTACATATTATGCTGAAATATAAAAATGTAATGAATATGATCACTATTTCATGTACAGCTGTATTCATAAGCATATGAAAAGGGGAGTGGGTGTCTCAAAGCACAGACATTTCACACACCTGTTCCCACCTCCGATGGTTTAGAGGTCCGTGATTGTTTCATGTGACAAGACCTTATGTTGTTAGCTAGATCTTGTAGTTTGACTTCTTTTACAAAAATACCAAACTTTAACCTTGACCATAACATTTGAACAATTGGTGCTTGGACTGTCATCTTCATATGTGTATGAATTATATCATTGGTCTATTATTTTCTAATTTAAGTAAGCTTTCATTATTGTTTACAAGAAGAAATAAAATAAATGAAAAAAACAAACCGGAATAACTCCCCTCAATAGAATTAAACTTAATACAACCCTGCTCCTACATCAGAGGTCATCTAAGGGTTTTAAAAAGCAAGGATTTGGAGGAGGAACCATTACTTATCATAACAATGAACTAATATGTTTAAATACTTATTAAGAATCATGCAACATACTTATACCATGACATTATAACCCCGAGAACCTATTTTATTCGAACGTTAAAATTATTTGCGAGTTGACTTTATGTATGTTTAAAATATAAACCCATTATACTAACTGATACATGCAATGTACCACATGAAACTTTACGGGACGAAAACGTTAACAACTCGAAACTTCATTGCATACAATCATATATACAGTGTACCAACACAACTCCCTTCCATCCATTACCCTATTTTTATTACCTTTTCATTATTGTCCCTTGCTTTTGCGAAAGCTAGGGGACGTTAAATCTCATTCGTCTGTCGGTCTGTAGTTCTGTACATTCGTCACAAAACATTTAACACTGGTAATGACAATTGAATGATAAAAGAAAGGGATTTAATAATATGATTTTTTACCCCTTGATCTTGATTTTCGAATAAGAGAGATAGGGCTTTCACATTAAGCATGTTTTTAATCTGTGACAAGACCTCCTTAATACATTATGATTTTCACCTCGTGACCTTTGCGTTTGGCCTACTTTTAGAGAAACTTTTACCTTGCTCATGGCATTTGCATAAAAATACATAGTCATTTTATATGGAATCTTTATATTGCATGGGACAAGACTTTTCTAAATACACTATAAATTTTGATCTTATGACCTTGTCCTTGAAGTTTGACCTATTTTAAGGTCACTTTAGTCACTCAGGTGACCTATTGCTATAGGTTTTCGTCCGTTGTCCGTTAACTTCTCTGACACCGCTCAACAAATTTCAAATTTCAACGAAATTGGCATGATTGAAATAAGCATTTAGTCTTCTACCAAAATTTTGAAATTCATGGCCCCAGGGTCAGGGGTTCTGCTGCAAGGGTGGGGATCTAATGATAATATAGTGAAAATGCATTTAGTCTTTAGAAATATTCTCCTCTCTGCCCCACCTTTCTGTAGGTATTAATCTTATGAACTAAGTACATAGTTATCATGAGAAAGTGTGCCTATTCCAAAAGTGTGAATTTCATGGCCCCTGGATCAGGGGTCCTTGTGCTAGGGTGGTGGATCTAATGATTATAAGGTAAAAATGAATTAAGTCTTTAGAAATCTTCTCCTCTGTCCCTGGGTATTTGATTATATTGTGAAAATTGCATTAAATATTTGAAAATATTCTCCTCTGCTCCTGGATATTAAGCCGATTGACTCAGTACAAAGTAATTGTCATGAGGAAGAGCGTCTCTTCCAAAATTGTGAATTTCATGGTCCCTTGGACAGACGTTCCATTTTGGGTTGATAATAAGGGGGGGGGGACTTATTTATTTTTTACTTTTCTTTGCATCTGGGTTTCTCAGAAGCAAACAAAGTACACTATTATGATAAGTGAGCAAATGATAGTTACCCTCTTTCGGTAAATGTTGTTAATCAGGAAATCCTTGAATATACTTTAATTAACAAATTAGAAAGAATATATGTAGAAACAAAATAAAAATGAATGTTTGGTTTAAATGAGCAAAGCATGTTCAAAGTCTGATTCTTGCCTGAATAGCAATATAAAAGATTTACATAAAGATTAATTATAGTTTTAGCGAGAGTTGTTATTGTATATAGTATGTTTACATTGAGGTGATATTAATTATTGTCAATGGTAGAAGAGTCACGGTTGACAAGAGATTAGAAATAGTTGGGTTTTTTGCTGCACCAAAATGAAAGGATCAAAGAGAGCCCGGGGGACTTATTGTTGATAGTGACAAGTGGCAAAAAGCAACATTGTATACCCATGTCTGTGTGTACTGAATTGTAGCACTAGCTAGGCAAGTGACAAAAACATATTCTGTGAATATTGAATATCTAAAACAATAGGAAAGTGCCCCTTGTATTTATATATTTTGCTTTCATTATTATTCCTGTAAGATTTTGGAAAACCAAATATGATCCTAAGGAGATAACTCAAGTCTAGCACATTACAAAAAGCAAGGGTTTTTTTTACCAGATATATTCAAATTCTTGGGCAACATTGCTTCATCTATCAGTTAGTTCTGTTTTATAATTCTATGGATCCTTTTACAGTGTTGTATAATACTTAGGTGACCGTTACATTTGTAAGGCCCTTGGGCATCTTGTTAAAAAATGTTAATTTTTCCTTATAAATTTGATTGAGAAGAGAGAGGGTTTTTTTTATTTAACATGTGCATTTCCTGTGACGCGATATTTCCAGGCATGCTATGATTTCATACCTCTTGACCTTGATCTTCATGATTGACTAATTTAATCTACTTCGGTTATCACTTCTGAATGACATATGTGGCGTTCATATTTGACACAATATGCCTTTAAAATGACATCTTACGCATTAAGACCCCAAAAGTGGGGGGTCACAATTCTTTGATTTGCTTGTTATTTGTTTAAAATCAAAAGGAATACAGTATCAGACAATTTATGTTGTCCTAACAAAATGCATTACTTTTTATTTTTATTTTTTGGCACTATATCTTTGAATGAATTTTAGAAGTCTCTTCCATCTTTTTTTTCAATGCACCACTTACTCGAATATATGACAATTTAATAACTTCTGTCAAGATTGTTGTCACCAGAAGTGATTTATTTCCTATTCTTTAAGATATCCGTTGGAACGTCGGCTACCGAGACGTCACGTAAGCCTTGGCACTGGATGGTACTTAAAAGTTGTCTTGCACAATAGTCGTAACTTTGCTACGTTCAACGAGGGAGGTATAATAGATTCTTGCCTCAGATCAGCTGCAATAAATTTTAAAAACAATACTAATATTGAAAAACAATAAACTATAAATACAATGGCAATATTCACCTCCATCATATACTTAAATGTTGACGCATAATAATTTTCTTAATGCGGTCTTCCTGATATTTGATGGTCCTTGCGAATAAATTATTCCCAGATGCACATTAAAATCCCGTCTGCTTATTGTGGTATTTCCTTTACAAAGGCAATGAAGGATAAACTTTGTATAAACATTTTTCGGTCACCTGAGTAAACTCAGGTGACCCATTGCTATGTTTTCGTCCGTCGTCGTGCGATAATATTTGAACATTTTCAGCTTCGCCTCTGTAAACGCTCAACCAATTTTGGCATAAAGCATCTATGGATGAAAGGAAAAATATTGTGCATTTCATATGTCCCTGTCCCCCTGAATCCTGAGGGGTGGTACCAAAACCAATAAAAATAATTGAAATCTTTAAACATCTTCTTTACTCCCGGACATCAAGCAGTCACACTTTTGGCATGATTCTAATCAGCATTGAGTCCTCTACCAAAATTGTGAAATTCATGGTCCCAGGGTCAAGGGTTTTGGTGCTAGGGCGGGGCTATTGAGATTATATAGTAAACATGCATTATTTCTTTGAAATCTTCTTCTCTGCTTCTGGGTATTTAATAAATTTACTAAATAAATAGTTATGTTGAATAAGGCTGCCTCTTCCGAAATTGTGAATTTCATTTTTTCACAAATTATATTTATTACACTCATTCATAATGTTCATGTATACAATAGGAAAAAATCGTCAAAACCCAAAAATAATCGCTCCACAAAAAATACCCCACTAAACATTATAAGAGAGAAAGGTATGCCACTCAGGCTTGTTTACGTTGTACCCCAACTGGTCTTTCTGGGTTTAAAAACACGTATTTATTTTATTTCAACCTAAAATGTCGGTCAACACTGTCACTACATATATTTCTATCTCAGTCCATGCTATCGAATTGACTCTGCACCTCGTAAGAATCCCACTATTTCTCCTTAAACAGCATTCCTGTCAGAACGCTGAAATTTCCTTAGGTAAACGCAACGGAAGTGCATAGAGAATGTTTCAATTATTACGATAACGTCCGAGAGAGTTTTGGCCTGACGTTATAATCACGCAACGGAAGTGCATAGAGAATGTTCCACTTATTACGATAACGTCCGAGAGGGTTTAGGTCTGACGTTATAATCACTCTCGGATGTTATCAGAATAGGTAATAGGCACTTCCGTTGCGATGAAGTTGATGTTACAGGGTTTCAACAATCACAAGATTGAATTTTGAACTTTTCATGGTCGTTTAAATGACGTCGAGGGTCCTTGATTCGAGAAAAACCAACGAAATTTATATAATAGAAAAAATGTTAGCATGCACTTTATACACAGTATCATCGTATTATAGTTTTTTTTTTAATAATCACAGAATGTGATGCTAGAGTTTAGCTGACCATGGCAACACTCGACCATCGTTATTCTTATAAGCGTGGCTTGGGAACAGAAAAAAATAAAATCGGTATTATCTCGTTTATCAAAACTTAGTATTTTGTCCAAATGCGATGCCAAACCAGGATTGATGGAAAACTGATCCATGCTGAAGTAGCGTTCACAAACATGTTATTGAGTTTAATATCTTGGAGTAAATTTATCTCTTTTAAGCTTCAAAGTCCATATCTTTAAAATTCTTCCTTCGGGAAAAGATCAGATTGATTTTAAGTTTTATCACATTAAGATAATTCTTGGACAATTGCTTCATCTCGGGTCTTTCCTCAAAACGTGAGAAAACCAATCTCCAATGAATGACAAGATAGGGTAACATCCAATTTTGGCCCCTGATTTTGGATGTCTTATAGAATGACGCAACAGTTTCAATAAAAACCTGTTTTCATCCCTGCCACAAAATGAGTATCGGTTCTTAGTTTTTGAATTCATATAAGTAATCACAGAGAGGTCAGAAAATAGGTCAATTTTCGAATTTTCCCATTTTTATGCAAATTCTTTATCGATTTTACAATGATTTTGTTTCGGAAAAAAAAGAGCACAAGCTTGCCTATCTACCAAATTTATAAATTTTATACCCTAGTATCAGATGCAGTTTGTGTTTAAAAATCTCAGATAGGCAAACTTTTGAACTATATTTTCCAAAGAAAACAAGTATCTCAACTATGACGAAATTCCACCAGAATTGGGGAAATTCGGGAAAATGTCTTACTTCTGCACCCTCTTGTGACCTCCATGTTAGCTTTTCATCGAAATAAGTGCTGGTTTTAAAACAAACATCAATTTAAGTTCTACAAACTATCACAATTCAACCGGTGTTCTGATTTTTACATCAAATTTTGGGCCACATTCGGTCGTTACCCTACCTTGTCCTTTATACATCTTCCTGTTTATAGACAAACCATTCTAAAGTATATATTAGGTAAGTTTAACTCCGTACTTCGAATTCTCAGTAAAGAGGTCTTCCAACATTTATTTCAAGGTTCGTGAAAAGGTGGGTTGCCTTGGCGTCTACATAATACATTCGAGGTTTTTTTTCGATTAGTCGGAAAGGCCCGAGAATATGAGATTGAACTCTCGGATTGATTGATGAACATTTTAAAAAAGCAAATAATTATATAACTTTCAAGTTTGAATCACTTAATTTGCTTCCCGCTAAAACTTCATTATTTTATGGTATGATTTACTGCATTACATGAGAAAAAATAGATTACAAGTACACATGCAGACAGTACAGCTTTAATATTTTTTCACAAGTCAAAACACAAACACATTCAGATTTAATGCAAGTTCATTTAAAGCAAAGTGTTTCCGACGCATTGTATATGTCTGTTTAACGTCCCTCGCGAGATTTTTTTCAATAATATGGAAAGGGTTACCACTTGCCGGTAGATGGCTAAATTTATACCTATACTCTGCAATCACGGTCATGGAGCAGTGAAAGTTCCTTTTCGTGCTAACGCCTACTGCGACACGAGGTCACGGTTTACACGGTCCTATCCGAAGAACCGGTCTCCACGTCCCATACATTTTGAACAAATGGATTCGAACCCGCGACGTAAGTATCAGCTCCTTATTTATTCGCGATTCTACGGCAGACCCTATTGGTGTTTTAAAATATATCTTCAAATTTTTTAAGATAGAGACGGTCTATCAAATTAGGTTCAGCTGAATATGTAAAAACGATGATACTTGTAAATTGTGTCTACAGAATAGTATGACTCTAATTAGTCAAATAAGAAACACCTCCTCAACATGGAATCCGACTTCACTTTGACAACTAATACAGGTACATACTGTTGAGTAAACACACGTCCATTCTGTCCGCGTTTTTTTCAGCAAGGATGAACAGGCGAAATTATCCTGAAAAAGTGAGAACCAACAAATATACCTCATCCGATCATTTGACCGCTGTAAATTTCCCTAATTGTTTACAAAAGTGTTTTCACTTTTGATTTCGTGCAGAGACACAGAATCCTCTTTCAATCCGCCATTTCCCTTCTGAATTCTGATTTTGATTAAATATCTTCAATGTATAATCCTTAGATGTGGAATTGCTCGCAGGCTAGCGGAAACGGAATCTTTCGCTGTCGTGCAAACGTCCATTAGTTTATCACAAATTGTGAAAGTAGTTACTGTTAAGAAACGAAAATTCCAGAACTAAGTCGAGTTTGACTTTCTGCTGTGATCTTATTTCCGCTATAGTTTCATTATTCCATTGAAATGTCACGCCATATTATACTAAAATTACGAGCAAATACAATATTATGCACACAAGTTTCTATGAGATATTGCCCTTGATTAATGACAGTTGTTTTAGGTTGTGTCAGCTTTCGAGTTTATTGAATTTGAACGTTAGATAAACGAATATATTTAGGCAATCTTATTTTATTTAACCCGAGCGCCAAGTAAATAATGGCACTTGGAGAAATTTTGAGATTTGCTAATCGAATGTGTCCTGAAGATAATTTAACACTAATTAAATTGCACATTACAATTTAATAAGTTGGTAACACTAATAAAATTGCACATAACTATAAGTTGGTAACCCATAAAATGCAGTTTGGTATAGATGATAGTTTAGAAAAGACTAGTTCTATAAGGATTTTACATGTAGCATTTAAAAAAAGAAGTCAATAACAATTTATTTGTTCGTTTCATTAGCATTCATTCACTGAATTTTAACTTGTATCATGTAAACGACATCGTCGCAAACCACGGCCAAAATGTACGATCTTCTCCCATTCTGCGGACTCCGGACCGTGGCTTAAGACGATGTGTAAACGGTTGCCATTTAATTTTTTTCAACGAAAATATGATTTATTTGAAAGAGATGAGCCAGACTATTTGGAATTTTTATAACAAGCGAAGGGATTATAATGTAATTATAATGCAACTTTTGCATTAACTAGGGGTAGGTTAATGCCAAATGTACATGACAAGTAGGTGTGGGACGATACACCGATACATTCCGAAACTGTCCTCTACGATACGGTTTACGATATATGCATTAAATAATAGGAACGAAACGATAAACGAAAGATCTATCAAATAATTGAAATTTAATGAGAGTAGTTGTTCTTGGAAAATGGCGGCTTGTACGAAACGCGGAGATGATGTTGATATTGAAAATACGGTTTAGAACTAATAAGTCGTAGATAAGGGGTAAATCATATTCACTTTTATGCATCCTTGGAAGATGGGACAAGAAAAGTTCATTACGTAAAGCGTGTTGTACACAGGAAGTATCGTTTCCACAACAGTTGATATTATTATTAGTCCATCTGGTACCAAAAGCTTATAACGAAGCATGGATTCTCTAATTTCAAGAATTTCAAATTTTGAAACAAATTGTGGATTATTATTTTTTTGTAAACTTAACTTGGTTACAGACTTTAAGCAATTAGTAGTAATCTACCTGTTCTTTTAAATGAATTCTTTAGTCAGTCACTGTTCTTGAATGATCAACTTGTTTATACACATTTGACAAATGAATAGGTACAAGTTATTGCTTTTGTAAATTTCTAGTCAAAGAAATTGGTGGATTACAAATATTAATTTCAAAGCAATGAACTGAAATATAGATTAATTTGTTGAGTTAAAGTCAAAAATAAAAAATAAAATACAAAGTTTTCTTTCAAAATAGTTTAAGTATTATTATTTATTATAATATCGAGATATGTATCGTATCGTGTTATATTTTCGAGATACGTATCGTACCGCAAGAGCTGTGTATCGTCCCATCCTAAATTGACAAGTCATCATGTAAATTTTGCATTTACCCCGCTAAGTACTTGTAAATTTAATGGACAAGGTACGGTAACGGCCGAATCTGGCCCCTTATTCGATGAAAAAACCGGAACACAGTTATAAATGTGAGAGTTTGTAGTTAAGAACTTGAAATGATGCTCGTTTAAAAAACAGCACTAATTATGATTCGATTCGAAGCATAGACTTCCCGATCATGACAAGGAGCACAAAAGGGGGTGACCGGTCAGCAGGGCATGATCACTCCTCCATGGTACCTGATCCCACCTCTGATGTTTTGGAGGTCCGTGTTTGCTTTGCCCCTGTTTTTTTTATTGTTTGATGGACTTTTGATTATAAATACTGTTCATAATCTCCATGTGTTTCATGCAGACCACCAGAGGGTGCAGAAGTTGGAATATTTTCCCAAATTTCGACGGATTTTTGTCAAATTTGAGATACTTTTCACTTCGGGGAAACATGATCACGGGTTTGCTTAAGGTAATTCAACCCATCTATGATGACATAGGTTTTTGAAGAAAAAAAACTGTTATTTGTTTAAATTTAAATTGATATTTGATAGAAAAATATCTTTTGAAGGAATGCTTTTAAATAGGTGTACAGATAAATATTGTTAAATAAAAGAATTTTAAAAATGAGTATTTTTTATTTAATCAATTATTTAATCTTTAAAAAATGTTGACAAGGGCAATAACTCCTTCTCAGGTCTCTTCATTTAGGCATTTGCTTTATTGTACTTCTAATGTAAAATAGTTTCCCTGATATTCACAATTCAAAAGTATCTAATACGTAGGAAGTATTTAGGAAAATTCAGCATAAGAATTTTGCATTTTTACCAGTTTTTACAGATTTTTCATAATACCGTTTACAAAATATGAGCGATTTTTTGTTGTTGACATATACTTTAATTTGTTTATTTATGTCTTTCATCTTCAATAAAATGGCGACCTATACTTTTTTGTAATAATTGGAAAATTTAAAGTCCATTAAATGAAAATAAATGAAGTTTTTGTACATTGAACCAATAGCATCTATGGGTGAAGGGGAACAAAAGCTGTGAATTTCGTGGTCCCTGACCCAATGTGGCCTGAGGGTAGGGATCAAAACAACTAAAAAATAATGCAATTTTAAAAATACTCCGGGACATCAAGCAGTAAAAGTGTTGGCTTGAATGTAATTAGGATTGAATTCTCTCAGAATGTTGAAATTCACGACCCTCAGTCAGGGGTATTAGCGTTAGGACGGGAAAATATTGATGATATTGGTAAAATACATTAAATATTTAAAATTCTTCTCTTCGGCTTCATGGTATTAAACATACTAACCACCTACTAGTTTAGAAAAGCAAGGTTGCCTCCTCCAAATTTGTGAATTTCTGGGTCCCTGGGTTAGGGGTTCATGGGGACTCGACACAGTGAAAATGCATGATTTTCTTTACCTCTCCTCTACCCCTGGATATTTAACAAACTTATTTCATACTAGTTATGATGAGCAATTTTTCCTCATCCAAAATTCTTAAATTCGTGGCCACTAGGTCAGGGGCTCTGGTTTTAGGATGGAGCTCTATTGATTATATCATAAAAAGCATTAATTCCTTTAATTTTTTTCTATGTCCTTGGTATTTAACATACACTGTACTAACAGTAAATAGTTCTTGAGCAAGGGTGCATAGTACACAACTGTGAATGTTGTGGCCTCAGGGTCAGGGATTTTGGTGTTAGGGTGGGGTTCCAACAAAGATACATAGCGGGTTCCAGTAAATGTTCAACCAAGCCTCTTTCTTTACTCCTCACTTGAATATTAACAGTAGTGAAGGAGAACTTTCAAGAGTACTGTGCAACAGTATATTCAAGAAGTGGTGTAAATCAGATGTGGATACTAAAAAATGTCAAAGAACTTTTGGACAATTTGAAGTCACAAGATTTTACGAAAACTAACAGCTTAAAAACTTACGACTTTCAACTTTATACATAACCATTCCCCTCCATAAATTAAAGTTCAGGGTTTTTGAAATCATTGATAGCTGCTTTTTCAATAAAGATAGAACTCGTAAATTTACTGACCTTGTCTTTTGTCACTTGCAAAATTATTTTGTTAAAAATCATTTTGACTGTTCACACATAAATTCTGAAGTTGACATCAAAAAGATGCTTGAGTTTCTGATTTACAATATCTAAGTTGTTTTTGGAGATCATGTCTTCCAACAATATATTGGAACTCCCATGAGAACCAATAGCCCCCCGGTTATTTGCACACCTATTTTAGTATTTATATGAAGAAGAATTTGTGTAAACTCTTATGAGTGAAAAGAAGAAAACACTTGCTGTGGCCTTCAACACGACATTTAGATATATCGACGACGAGTTGTCAATCAACAATGGTAATTTCCATTCTTATGTCGATATAATAAATCCTTGTAAGCCTGAGATAAAATATACCACATAGTCTTAAACATCTATTTCATATTTAGATATTTTACTTGCAAAAGACGTTTTTGTTATCAAAGACTAACTTTTCTATCTTCAACTTCCCTTACTTACGCAGAAATATACCTTCATCACCTGCATATGGATTTTATATAGAGTGTATCTTTATTGATTCGATACGCAAGAGCAGGCTCTACGGACGAACATTTCTAAAACAAGGTAAATTATTGACAAACAAGTTGATGAAACAAGGATATCAGCTGTGTCGTTTAAAGTCATCATTTCAGAAGGTCGATACAATGACCTTGTCAGCACATACAATTTATCATTGAGTCAAATGCTGACTGAAGGTTTTCATTACTGTAAGTCCATTATTTATACACTGAATTGACGACGGATTTTCCGTGATTTCACGACATGACAAAGAGCACACGAAGGATGTGAGCAGTCGGCAGGGGATGCTCACTCATCCATGGCACCTGATCCCATCTCTGATGTCTTTGAGGTCCGTGTTTTCTCTGCTCCTATTTTGTATTGTTTTATGGACTTTTGATCTTGAATACTATTCATTATTTCCATATATTTCATAATAGTACTCGGTGAGCAGATACTCAACAGAAGTTGTAAAAAAAATATCTATCATAGTTGATGTGTCGAATAACCGCCAAATGGATGTCTGTAAAAAATGATAAGCACCGCCAACAAAGTTTGGTAGAATGAGAGAGTTAGAAATGTGACTACATCTTGGAGTTCAATCTACATATTTAATAATTTATAGAAAGCATTTTCTTGTAGAGCTCTTTGTCAGTTGTATTGCAAGAAACAACACATTTATTACAAATATGGCATTTATTTGAATCCCAAGTAATATCTGGGTTTTGACATAGAACTCACCATTGTTGGTAACTGATTCATAACATTATAAACGGCAGCAATATTTTTAGTTTAAACCAAACGCCATGAAATTCTTTGCAACATATAAGACCAATCCATTGTTGTTTTAGGAAGTACACATAATGGACCGAGTTGCGATAATGGAATTTTACTTATATCCTTAACTCTACATTGAATAAATGTATTTAAAATTTCTGGTGGGGAATTCATGCTTGCATTTAACAAAAGCTTTATTTTTGGAGTAAGGTCAAATCATTTCATACCCCCTTTCCTTGCCAAAAAGATTTTGAAACGTTTTCGTCTGAAACCTTAATCCACACCATCTGATTTAAAGTTTTTGGCAAATAAGTTGATGAAGCAAGAATATCAACAGTTTCGTTTAAAATCATTTCGTAAGTTCTTTGGTCGATACAATTAAATTGTCAGGAAATAGAATTTATCTTTGGGTCATATGATGACGAACTTTAATACTGATTGTTAGATCATAATTTACTCACAGTTGTCCATGGAATTTTTCCCGTTATTTCCCGATCATGACAAAGAGCACAAGGTCGGCAGGGGATGAAACATATGGAGGACACGAACAGTATTCAAGATCAAAGGTCAATGAAACAATACAAAATAGGAGCACAGCAAACATGGACATCCTAAACATCAGAGATGGGATCAGGTGCTATGGAGGACTGAGCATCCCCTGCCGACCGGTCACACCCGCCGTGTGCTCCTTGTCATGTTAGGGAAATAATGGAAAAATCCATCGTGCATTCAGTGTATAAATAACAGACTAACAATAAGTCACAGGTACATGTGGACAGGACCACCCCAACCCCCTACATACACCCCTAGTCAGAATATTTTTTCTTTCTTTTTTTGTCATGAATTATGATTTTAGTACTTATTTGCAACGTATTCCATATGAAAAATCCAGAAAATAACATAGATTTAACGATTGACTAAAAAAGTCATACCCTGGTATTATAAAATAGAGAAGGTAAGTCACTTCGGTTTGTTAATTCGAACCCCTCTTGAATATCGGGCCTAAAATATCATATACCTACTACATGTCACCAGAATGTGTCATGATATCTTGTTTCGGTAGATATTTTTGTCTTTAATCGTGCCATTTAATTGTCCACACATTCCCCAATTATCCGAGTATTCAGCGTCAAACGTGAAAAATTTGGAAATGTCAAACCAGAAATTACGGAAGTGATCCAAAAACGACACCTAGTGGGTAACTTTCGAGTTCCGAGTTTCATAGAATAAAGGGAAAAGTCAGAGGACTACAAAAAAGTTCGGGAAATTTTGATAGAAGAAGTCAAAATCGAAATTTTGCTGCAGATTTTCGAGAAGAATTAGGGCACAAGCATCAATACTAGTATTCTTTTTAGAAGGATTTATCACTGATACCATATAGCGTATTAAAAATCGCATGTAGACATTAAAAGATATGTAACCCCTCCACCCGCATTCTACAATAAGTCTGATATCATTAATGTAATAATCATATACAATGTTTCTCATTTGCAAAAGAATTTCAGGATATATGTGAGTCGTTTCTTAAAAATAAATGAAAATCGGAACTTTTCATTATAACATCTCTTTTATTTTCCTCACTACAGCCAGTTTGTTTCTGGTCTTGACTGTGTATATCTAGCTGCTTTGTTAAAGAAGCTTAACTTCTTTTTATTTATCGAACATGGCCGTAGGAATAATATTATATAATATACTGTAGTAAAAATAGGTACTATACTCCCCCTCCTCAATAAAAAATTAGTGACAATTTTTTTTGCTTGTTGAGGAATTTTTAGTTGATAGCATAGTGCCCTAATTTAAAATGTTTGGCTGTTCCCCATCCCCCAGTCTGAAATTGCTTCCTACGAGCCTGTCTAGTTATAAATTTAGAGACTTTTAAAAACTTCTTTAAGTACGTCTTACCTAACAACCATCGTTTAATAATATTGTCAAGTTGTAGTACTAGATTTTGAAGACTGAATATTGGATGGGATATGTATTTGTACAACCATTCATAAAAAACTTGCATTTTTTCCTCTCTCAAAACGCCTTCCTCTACATTTGTAGTTTAATCAAAACAATTTAAACCTGTAATGACGTGCACACACTCCTTCCCCTATACTAAATGATATAGCGAGTGCAGAACTCACAGCAAATGGAATAATGATTTCTGTACTGTTTTGAATAAGCACATTTCTGGTTGTATTTATTTTTTAAACTAACGCATTAACAGAAATCCACCTTTACGCAGACACAGTCACTAGAAAAACAAATAACATAAACATATCAACGTAGAAAGAGGGGTGGGGTGGTTTACATGTCATTTCATGTCTCTATGCGATTTTTAAAACACTATATTGTATCAGTGATAAATCCTCTAAAAATAATATTGATGATTGTACCCTAGTTCATCTCGAAAACCTGCAGCAAAATCTAATAAGAATGGATTTCGACTTCTTTTATCAAAATTTCCCGAACTTTTTCGTAGTCCTTTGACTTTCCCCTTTATTCTATGACACTCGGAACTCGAAAGTTACCCGCTAGGTGTCGTTTTTGGATCACTCCCGTAATTTTTGGTTTGACATTTCCAAATTTTTCACGTTTGACGCTGAATACTCGGATAATTGGGGAATGTGTGGACAATTAAATGGCACGATTAAAGACAAAAATATCTATCGAAACAAGATATCATGACACATTCTGGTGACATGCAGTAGATATATGATATTTTAGGCCCGATATTCAAGAGGGGTTCGAATTAACAAACCGAAGTGACTTACCTTCTCTATTTTATAATACCAGGGTATGACTTTTTAGTCAATCGTTAAATCTATGTTATTTTCTGGATTTTTCATATGGAATACGTTGTAAATAAGCACTGAAAACATAATTCATGACAAAAGAAAGAAAAAAAAATTACCTCGTTTTAGAAATTGTTCGTACGTAAATCATGTTCTTGCGTATCGAATCGATTGAAATATATAAACTCCGTATGCAGGCGATGAAGGTATATTGGTGCATAGGTAAGGGAAGTTGACGATTGAAAGGTTATTAAAGTCGTAACGTTTATCACAGATCTTGATTGTTAGATTACCATTAGAGTCCTTTTCAAGTAAAATATCCAAATACGAAACAGATAAGTCAGACTTTGTGGTGTCTCTCATCTCAAGCTCTCTAGGATAAACAAAATCGACATAAGAATGGAAATTACCATTGTTAATTGACAGTACGTCGTCGATAAATCTAAATGTCGAGTTGAAGTCCACAGCAAGTGTTTTCTTCCTTTCACGTAAATATTTTGCACAAATTCTTCTTAATAAATAAAAAAATAGGTCTGCTTATAACGGGCGCAATTGGTACCCATCGGAATTCCAATAGATTGTTGGAAGACCTGGACTCCAAAAACAACATAGATATTGTCAATCAGAAACTCAAGCCTCTTTTTGATGTCACTTCAGAGTAAATGTGTACAATCAGAAGGATTTTTAACAAAATAATTTTGCAAATGACCGATGACAAAGTAAGTAAATTTACGAGTTCCATTTTTATTGAACAAGAGGCCCATGGGCCTTAAAGGTCACCTGAGCATTATGCAACAACTTTCCAGTGATTGAATTTGATTCATGTTTTAATCCAGATGCTATGGACTTCACAATTTTGAAAGAGGCACCATTGATCTTCATCACAATACACTTAGCAGTTACTTAGTTTGTTTACTTAATACCCATAGGCAGGGTAAGGGAACAAAAAATGCATTTCAAGTAATCAGTAATATTCAGCATGATCAGTAATGCCCAAATCACACATGAACCCCTGACCCTTAGGCTTAGATCCACACATTGCACAATTTTTGAAAAGGCACCCTTGCTTTTCAAAAATATTTGATTAATACCAAGGAGCAGATATCAAACAATTCATCCATTTTCAGTATATAAGAACAGACCCCCCCCCCCTCCTTTATGGTACCCCTGACCCTGGGGCCTTGAAATTCACAATTCTGGAAGATTAGGACCCTTGCTCATCATAACTATATAGGTAGTTCATCTGCTTAATACCAAGGAGCAGAGAAGAAAACTTTCAAAGATTTAATGTATTTTCACTATATAATCAATAGAGCCCCGCTCTATCACTAAAACCCCTGACCCTAGGGCCATAAAATTCACAATTTTGGAAGAGGTATTCTTGCTCATTGTAACTGTGTAATTAGTTTATTTCATTCATAGGAGCAGAAAAGAATTTTTTTCAAAGAATACATATATTTTCAATATATAATCAATAGAGCCCTGCCCTTACACTAGAACCCCTGACCCTGGGGCCATAAAATTCACAATTTTGGTAGAGGCACTTTTGCTTATCATAACTATGCACTTAGTTAGTTTATTTAATATCCAGGAGCAGAGAAGAAGATTTTCAAAGAATTCATGTATTTTCACTATTTTAATCCTATAGAGCCCCCGCCCCCTTACTCCAGAACCCCTGACCCTGGGGCTATAAAATTCACAATTTTGGTAGAGGCACTCTTGCTCATCATAACTATGCACTTAGTTAGTTTATTTAATACCCAGCAGCAGAGAAGAAGATTTTCAAAGAATTCATGTAATTTCACTATTATAATCTATAGAGCCCCACCCTAACACCAGTACCCCTAACCCTGGGTCATAAAATTCACAATTTTGGTAGAGGCACTCTTGCTCATCATAACTATGTACTTAGTAGGTTTTTTTAATACCCAGTAGCACAGAAGACGATTTTCAAAGAAATAATGCATTTTCACTATATACTTATTTAGCCCAGCCCTAGCACTAGATCCCATGACCCCGGGGCCATGAATTTCAAAATTATGGTAGAGGACTCAATGCTGATTACAATCATGCAAACAGGTTGACTGCTTGATGTCCAGGAGTAAAGAAGAAGATTTTTAAAGATTGCACTAATTTTAGTGGTTTTTGCCCCCACCCCCCAGGCCCCAGGGGGGCAGGGACCATGAAATTAACAATTTTTGTTTCCCTTTACCCATAGATGGTATATGCCAAATTTGGTTGAAATTGGTTCAGTGGTTTTAGAGAAGCTGAAAATGTTCAAATGTTAACGCACGACGAACAACGACGGACGAAAAGTGATAGCAATAGGTCACCTGAGTGACCTAAAAGCAGCTGTCAATATATCGAAAAGCCTGGACTTTAATTTTTTGTGGGGAATAGTTGGGTATAAATTTGAAATCTCGTGAGTTTTTAAGCTGTTGGTTTTGGGGAAATCTTGTGATTTCAAATTATCCAAAAGTTCCTTGGAATTTTTAAGTATCCACATACATGTATGATTTACACCACTTCTTGAACATATTGTTGCACAGTACTCTTAAATTTTCTCCTTCACTACTGCTAATATCTTAGTGAGGAGTGAAGAAAGAGGCTTGGTTGAACATTTACTGGAACCCGCTATGTATCTTTGTTTGTACGAATTCTTATGAATTTTTGGAATCCAATATATATGGTAGTCCAAATTGATTTTGGTTCTTTGGAATATTAAAAATATTCAAAACTGACATATAATTTTGAAGAATTTCTTCCTTAGAAAGGGAACTATGAGTATAAGTTGGATTACCACTTGTAGAATTATATCCAAGTTCTTCTAAAATACAATTTATATAATGAGCCTTACAAACGGAGAAAAATGTTGTTACCTGCTTCATCAGCAGGGACCAGTACGTACTCATCATGGTATGTATCTAATTCTTTTTCATTTCTGGATTATTGAATACATAAGGATAGACGGATGCTCACTACTCCATACCACCTCTGATGCTTTGAAGGTCCATGTTTGCTTCGCTCCTATTTTGTAATGTTTAATGGACATTTGATCTTGAATGATATTAAATATCATCGGAAGCGGAAACTTACCGTTATTTTTATTCATGCAATGTATACCATATAGGCAGGTTCAATTTCTAAAACTTGAAAAAGGAAGATGACACCATATATCTGAATATAAATGTGCTAGACAAGAAATTTATTATTTAAGACAATCAATCGTGTTTAATATATTTTCAGAAAGGGATGGTATGTTGCTTGCAAGTAAAAGCGTTATATGTTTTTCACTGACAGCATTCTTTGGTGATTAAAATTTTAAACAAACCAATTGAATTATAATAGACACTCCCTGTCCTCCTCTATAAGTTCACTTGCTGTTAATTTGCTTAAAAAACACGATTTATTTGAAACTTTCTTCATGAGAAGAAGAAAACATTTGTGGTGGTTTTCAACTTGACATTGAGATGAACCATTTAATTATTTTCAATTAATAACAATAAGTACTTTCATGCATATGTCGATTCGAGACATCCCGCTGAACTTCAACTTAAAGATACCACAAAGTATGCCACAGAGTCTGTTTCTTATTTGGATGTTCCACTGACTACAGACGATTAGGACCAATATAAAAACAAAGTGCGTTTGAGAAACACTAATGCCTCCGTATGGAAGCTTATGTAGAGGGTTGAAGTTTCTCAAATGTAAGTCGACTCTAAGGCGAAAAGTTCGAAATTGTTGCTTTCCAAAGATTACATCTGTGAAATATGGAAACCCTAGGTAGGTCCGACGTCCTACTAAGTTTTGGTCAAGGTGAAGTTTTTTTTATAAGTGGGTCAAACTTGAAGGTCAAGGTCATAATTATTTATACTTTCTTAGACAAGAAAGATCTTGTCACATTGATACACCTTTGAAATATGAAAGTCATAGCCCCGACCACTAAAAAGTTATGGCCAAGGTAAAAATTTTTGCATCCTGACAGACGAACAGACAGGTCACAAAACTATATACCCCCGATTCTTCGATGATTTCAACTCTTCGGTCGTCAACTTTATATTCATGTAGTACTATTCCGCTATCACCTGCATTTGGTGTTTCCATCTTCCAACTTTTTCGATACACAAGTTTTCGTTTTTTAAACAGAGGCAGGCTACTGACAGATATATTGATGATACAAGGATTTTAACAACCTTGTTTTAACTGATGTATATTCTATTAACAAATAGAACTAGAACTGTCCAAACGGGACAAAATACCCCCCCCCCCCCTGGGTTTTT
>PRKT01000027.1:113352-247490 GCA_003671525.1 Saccostrea glomerata
GTGAAATGAGAACCTACCAAGTTTATCCATAAGAAAGATATGGACCGGACACGAATTATGAACTTTTTCCTCCAGTGACCTTGAACTTCCCCAAATGAGCTTGGGTCAAGGTCATGACACACCCTTGGGTCATGGGCAATATTTGTGTGAAATGAGAACCTACCAAGTTTATCCATAAGAAAGATATGGACCGGACACGAATTATGAACTTTTTCTTCCAGTGACCTTGAACTTCCCCAAATGACCTTGGTTCAAAGTCATGACAAACCCTTGGGTCATGGGCAATCTTAGTGTGGAGTAGTAGATTCTGATGTCCCTCTGTAAGAAAGATATGGACAGACAGACGGACGGACGGACAGACGGACAAGGTGATTCCTATATAACCCCCCCCCCCAAACTTTGTTTGCGGGGGGTATAATTACCTATAATTTGGTAGTAATCTGTTTTATACGAATTGCAAGCATTTGTTTTTATTCTGGATTTGACTTTATGGTGTATCGTTGATTCTCAGTGCTCCTGAAGGGTGTGACCGGTCCACAGGGGACGTTTACTCTTCCTGGGCACCTGATCCCACGTCTTGAATTTCCGAAGATCCGTGCTTAACCCTCTTTACAGTTTTGTACTGTTTATAGATTTTTTGAGATCGGCCACTGTTCGAAATCTTTACCCTTTTTCATTTTCACACAGTTTTAGTAAAAGCGGGACAAATATATGTAAACAGGCGAAATAAGATTTCTCTATGTGATGAATGGCGGTAACAAACAGTACTGTATTCAAGCTTAAAAGTCCATGTGACTTCTATAATCTCAGTTCCTCGGGATTAATAAGCTACATGAATAACTAATAACTTACGTTAAAATTACATTGAAAATAAGCAATAAACACCTATAGCTGCATATAAAACTACATTAAAAACATTTTTCGCTTACAAAGTAATATTCGTGTTGAAAACATTTAATAATTTTGACTTATATACTGCAAAGGATTATCGTTTTTAAATATATGATATATATACATCAACGTCAAAACGTATTTTCCCAAAAGTATCAGATGATTATTAAAGATGAACAACCAATCATTGTTCGCCTGCATGAGGCCTGGTATAAAGTTGGACGGGGAATTTAATGTCAGTCTGTGACAACCTAAGGCGCATATGCTGCAGATATAACACTGGGACGTAAGATTGTACACTGCCAGGTATGTAATACATTTACATCAATGCTTTGTTTATATGTTATATTTAATCATCAATATATTTATTTGAAAATCTTCAAAACTTTTCCCATTTAACATTGGGACAAAAAGAATGTACACTGCGAAGTACAAGTATGTAATACGGTTAATTGAAAATATTGAGAACGTTTTCAATTTAATATTTCACATATATTAATTCTTTTTTTCCCCCACATAGGGATATTTTCGGTCTGTCTGTGCGTCCGACTGTCTGTCTTTTTTATCTGTCTGTAACACTTTCGTGTCATTGCGATATCGTGAGAAGCCTCAGAGCTTTTTGAATTGAAATTTTGCTCAACAACTTCTTTTGGCCTAAGCCAAAGACCCCTACGCAGCTTTGTTAATGACCCTCTTTGGAATACGCCTTAAAGTAGTCTTAGAAATGGATATGGGGTTCGATATAAGTTTTAACAGCAGAAGTTCTGATAAATATATATCATAAGTGCTTCTGTGTTTGGCACAAAAGCGACTTCATTTGCATTAGCTGTTAATCACGTGAAATGATTAAAATTAGAAAACATCTGTACGGCAGCAAAGATCGAAAATATTCAATATTTTAACTCATAGTTTTTCTCTAGGAAAATGATTTTGTTTTATTTGAAACAAATTTCTTAACATGAAAAGATCTGGAGCAACTTCCTCATTCCGGGAATATGGTGTGTGAAAGTTAGTGTTTTTTGTAGATAAACTTCCATGATTGTTATAATACACACTGAAATAATGGAAAATTATGGAATAAAGCAACCGTGCACAATAAGCTTCCAGCATAATACTGTTGGGACAATACCTACTTGATCTCATAATTTAGTGAAACGGATATTGTTGAGCTTTTCAGATTTTTGAGGGGCTGTGTCTGTCATTCTAGTACGACATAAATGTATAACCTGCTTTACTGCAGCTTTATACAAGGTCTTTAACATATTCAATTTATTAAGTTTACAAGGTAAAGATTAATACATTTAAAAATATATCTCCATTTTGGTCAGATAACGCTTGTTTAATTTTATTTTTCATAATTGCATCCTAGAATAATAGCTTTGCTTGCGACTCAAATACAGAGAAACTAGCTTCTTGTCAAACTAGTCTGTGACGTTATGAATGTCAGTACAGCAATATTAAGAGGTCTTTTAATATCTACATTTAAATGGTGAATTCATAGCAATAAAGTTAAGGAATACCTTGATTTTAGCTATTATTTTATAGAAAACACTTAATTTGAGTGTATGAATTCGTAAATTCAGAGAAAAAGAAAGAGCATGCTCAGATTTGGGACGGTGTTCGACCTCCACCCCTTACTCCCTCCCCCTGGATTTGTAGAATTATTACATGTATGTAGTTATATATATGTAGATTTAATTGCTTGTTCTTTGAAATGTGTATAGAGCATTCGTGTTATATAAAATATTTAATACACTGTAATAATGATTTTATGCCAAAGTTTGTACACTTCATTCGTCATGATGTTATACTGTATGTATTTTTGTCCGTGGTATCTAGAGAGGGAAAATGCAGAAATTTGATTGTTTAGAAATAATTTTAGAATTTGAAGTGCATTTTGAATTCCAGCCCACGATGTCCTTTATTCAAAAGTCGATTTCTTTGGCAGTAAATTGTAATTTTTTATGACTAAAGTGGAGACACAAGCTACAAAGCGTTCAAAGAAGTAGAACGAGTGAGTTCATCTACGTTTAGCAGTTTTACGTCTAAGTGAGAAACAGCGCTTTCGAGGTTTGGTAGTGAGGCTGTTTAATGATTATATGGGGAACTTGTTCCAACTTTCACGAATCTCCTTTGATCATTAATTAAGATGGCTTTTTTCGAGTTTACACTATCTTTACGTCAAGTAGAATCGTCTTTTCCTAACGTTCTCTACTAATTAAAAGAAACCTTTACATAAGCCCTCATACTTTGATATTCTTTGGAGAAAAAAGATGGTTAAAACGTATAGCTATTAGAACAAGAATTGATAATGTACAGATACAAATATTACACGATAAACCTAAAAAATGCTAACGTTTAATTTTACATACTACTCATATAATCTTATGTGATTTGATCTGAAAGCTGATGAAAGTGCTGTAACAGGCGCCTTTTTCTAAATTGGGTTTTGAAATTAATCATAGTTACCTCAGTGTTTTGACCTATAATATTCAGTGCATATAGATCGGATAATAATCTGGTGTGTGTTTTAATTTCTGTGTACATGTTTGTCTCCATTTGCAATCAAAAGTGTTAATAGAGCAACCGCAATTCCCAAATTCTTTACAATCTGCCACTTAATGATCTGGTAATAGCAGGCTTAATGTGAACGTAAATCATTTATTATTTAACAAGTTGAACCCAAGGATCCAACTTTTTTTGCAGAATATAAACAATCAGAGGGTCGAACTTATTTCAAGAATAAAGATTACAAATAAATCATTGTATATAATGTCTTACTTGCAAAATAATTAGTACGGATTTTATTTGTTAGCCTCAAAACTAAATCATCTGCTTTAATGATATCAATCTAATGAAATTCGTACCCTTACTTATGTCACATTACGTCCTACAAATATTAAACAATTACATGTACAAGGGTTTATTGTGATATCAAAGTGATGATAGGGATCTATTATACGCCTCACAAACATATCACTTATGCACTATAATAGCTGTGTATGCAGTAGACCAGAGACTGTTTTTTTTATTAGTAAAATTGCTTAACTGTCATCAAACAGGCAAAGAACTTTGATGTTGATAAAATATCGAAGAGCATAATTATTTCCCAAGTTTATATTCATTTTCCGTATCAATATAGAGGTCCAGATTCCATTAGCAAACAATTGATTATACAAGAAAGTTATAATTCATTGACACATACCATATTGACTAGTAAGATAAATATTCTAATAGGAATGGATTTTCTTTGTTTTCAGCTTAGCGATTGATGATAAATCATATTGCAGAGATGGACGCATCTATACGCGATCTGGACATGTTTTTCTGATGAAGTGGTTTTAAATCCATGTTTTTCCCATTGCAGTGACCAGTTCTAGCAATACAAATCCTACAGAGATTTTGGTGTTTATAACAGTGAAATACTTTGTTCTTGATGGGATATCTTTCAAAGCAGTTCCTTAAATTAATTATCAGAGGTACGTACAATGTATTAATTTATTTCATGAAGTGTTGGTGTAAACATTGTTAGCAAATTTATTTTTTTTTTTGATGATTCTTATGTTTCTTTTGAGAAAAAAATTTATGTTTTAAATTATTTATGTACATGTATAAATTAAGTTTTATTATCTTCACATATTTTTCATTTTTCGAATAAACCTCAGAGTCTGTTACTGTAAACCAACTTTTATTTCGCGTGCGAGGAATTTTCGCGAAGTTGGCGAGATTCTCGTCATTGGCAATATTTCTCGCCGCGAATCGGTTCTTTAAGTCTATGTGTCTATTAACAAGAGAACCTAAAAAGGCTTGATCGCGAAAAATAATTGTCGCGAACTAGTTTACCCCCGGTAAATCTCGAAATGTAGTCGTCGCGGATAATAGTTGGTTTACAGTATTCATATTCGATGACACTTCGTTCCAGTATATTTATAATTTTCTTATTTAACGATAAAAAATGTACGACATAAAGGGTGTTTTGTTGTTTGTTTTTTTTTTCTTTATTTTTGATTTTGTTTTTTTATTTGTTTCTAAAATAAAGTTTTTGGGAGCTACGATTTCTCAGCAAGTAAATTTTATCTTATTGTACAAGTTCGCTCTCTTGCATTAAACGGCAAATTAAAAAAAATAGTTTCTACTCCTTCGGAATTCATCTTTCGTCCTTTTACTATATTCCTTTACTTCATAATAATCTTCTCTTCGGAGTCCACAAAGTGCTCCATCAAGTTCCTATCTTTACGATAGTCGTACTCCTGACAGACATATCACTTCTGTACAGGAGAAACTTTACAGTTATTGTTTAATGCTGGGTCGGTAATTTTTTAAGTCGTATTCCATGATAGACACATATGACGTACCCGTGATACAGAATTATCAACAAGTGTTGTAAATCAAGTGTGAATCTCCGAAAATTTCATGAATAGGTAAAATTTAAAATCGCTAAAAATTCAAATAAAATGTTTCCAAAAGCTGGAACTTAACACTATATATGCCCCCCTCCCCCTCCAGGTTCTTCGAAATATATTTTGAAGTCTCGGCAATTTTTCTGCCTTAAAATTAAAACATTACTTGTTGATATAAGGGTCTTTTTTTTTAAACATGAACGGAGAAGTCTCCATATTTTTTGTCATCATATAGAAGACATAATATGTAAATCTGTTGAATATGACTCTGCTTATACAAATATGTACTTAAAAATTGTTAATAAAAGGATGCTGGAGTTTCTCATTGAGAATATACACGAAACTTTGGTGATTTGAAACGTATTGAATCCGAACTTCGTGCTCAGACTTGTACTCCCATCATGATACCACAGACTTAAAAACTCAAATTTTTTATACAACTTAGAGGGGAACTGAGGAGCAGGATTATGGTTATGGAGTATGAGTTTGAACATGGAGTACGTACTCAAACAGGTCAGGTCTTCTATCAGTCCATTGTATTGTGAACCTACATGTACATGCAATGTATACTTTTATATATCTATGTATTGCAAAAGCAGAATTTATTTTAAACTTTAAAACAGATGTTACTTTTTTTTTAAAAAAATACGGAGATTATGAACACTTGTCCGGCTAAAGACGCTTTATGGGTTAGACAAATAAATGGATGTAACATTAAATGTAATTATTACTTCCATTTATAATACATACTCAAGTTAATGAAAAGATATCAAACTAAAATCAGTCCATTGAAACAATACGAATCGGACGCAGAGCAAAGACTGGTCTCTTAAAATATCAGAAGTGGGATCAATTACCATGGAGGAGTTAGCATCCCCTGTCGACCGGTCAATCCCGCCGTGTGGTCCTTGTCATGATCGGGAAAACAGTGAAAAATGTATATACAATTCAGTAAGCATATAATGATCTAACAATATTTATGAAAAAAAAGTCAGTCAGCAATCCCTTTAGTTTGCTTATATGGTAATTCTTAGAAAGACCAGTCAGAGAACTTGGCTATGCCAAAATGGTGACTTCCAGCGACACGTACACGTACTGGAATCCATTTAATTGTCAATAGCTCGCCTGGTCTTAAGAAAGTGCAGATAATGCTCTTGCGGATCACATAGGTTGGGAGACTAAATCCAATATGTAGTTGAAGAGGGTATATTACTCCAGAAGTAAAGAACGTGAACGATAGAAAAGTCATCACGTTTATCAAATAAACCTACTCCATACTTCCCAGTGAATTCTTAAGGTTTACTATATGTTCTCTTTAAAGACTTTTATTGATGAGGTTTTTTTACGGTCACTCACCGTTGTATTGCCCTAATTCACTTAATAAATATAATTAATAAAAATAAAACTCTGGAGACACCTTAAATATTAAAAATAAAACATTACATTATTTACGTAAAGTATAATGTAACAGAAAAGAAATATATGTTGCAATGAGCAAACTAGTTTAAGAGTATTCCAGAGTATACTACAGTCTCAATTAATTTGTACAAATTGTAGGATTTCAGCCATTATGAAATACCAATTCAAGAATGGATAAATTTAAATGTGGAACTGTCTTTATTAATATTAATCCAGTACTATGGCACTTAAAATAATTTCCCTTATGGAGTGTAAAAGTAACACAAAGTGTCTAATAGAATGCTTGGTTATATTAGCAGTAATTTGAAACCAGCTAGTATTTCAATTATTTCTCTTAAGCGATTGAAAGCAAATGGATTTGTCGATAGCTCACGATTAAACACAACCCATGAATAATACAAAAATTACATCCAACAGTCAAAAGGATTTGATTCATAATGTAATGGTTTTTGGGGGGAAACGGATATTGTTGACAGGGGCTGAGTTATGTCGACTCCTTTAATGTAATATTAACTTTTATCGTGTATTCACGCAAAGAGAAACTCGATTTCATTTTTGCTTTGATTTTTTGATCGGTGAAAGAGTCATTTTGTCTATCGCTTGCCAATGGTGGCAAATACAAGTTTTCATTTTTTTTTTAAAGTTGTTAATTGGGTTCTAACTTTCCCAATTGACAAATCCTCAATTCTAGAAATCAAAGAGAAATTTCCATTCATAATTTACCCAGTGTCTCTTATAAATATTAGCTTACTAAAATTTGTTTTGCTTGGGATTAGCTGCAGATTTGTAGCACTCCGAAAGAAATAATACTTTGTATATTGACAGACCGGCCTGCTGTCCCCATTTTCAGACCATATATATATATATATATATATATATATATATCTCTCTGCAGCTAAATATAAGCTGTAAAGGTTGCAAGCTATAAAGATGAATTCTGTTTGCAATGAATTAAAGTTTTTTTTGAAGTTTTTGCAAAAAGCATGTTATTTATAATTTATTTAATTATAATAATATTTTTTAATTTAACTGCCAATTTCCACTGTTCGTTTTTTTATATTGTTTTTCGATTCATTTGATAATCTTAAAAAAGCGTTAAGTTGTACGAAAATAAGATCATCAACAATTATCTCCCTTGCCTTGAACGGCATTTCAACCAATGAAATAATTGGAATATTTCTTTTCATTTCAACCAACTACAAAAGAGAGATAGAGTGTCAAGTGTACAGTCTGAACACTGTAAAAGAATTCAACTCAGTCTGTATAGCGTCTTCCTAGGAAGACGATACCGACGATACATGTAATCACTATATATGACTGCATTGGCGTATTTTGATGGGTGGTGTCTCTCGACAGCCAATTACTCGTTCCGTGTATTGAACATTAAAACTGTCATTTTTTCTTTACTTTGTCGTGTGTAACTTCAGAGAATATCGTATCAAATACGACACCTAGCTTGTCGCTGGTGCATGTTATAGAACAAATCCTCGATAAAGATGAATTTTTAATACCATTTGTGTCTTCCATATGTTTTATATTACATTATTTATAGATTATGAGTAAATAATACTGTTTTCAGATGTACGGTTAAATGATAAATGTTTCACACCTTTTCAGTTTAACTTACAAATCAACAATGTAAATATTTAAATTTGAATTCAAAAGATGAAAATAAAATTGTAATTCTAGTAATGAAATACAGTTACATTATGTTATTGTATTAAGACTAAGTTGTAGGGCTCGATTTTCTAATGGGCAATAACTGAATTTCATACTGTACATGTGTATATTTACTTTTACGATGTGTTAGAATACCGTTTAATTCACTGTGATTATCGTAAACTGTGATAGATATTTCATTTACAATAATTTGTAGTACAAATATAACTCGATGAGTCATAGGAAATAATAAAAGTACACTAACGGAACTATAAGGGGATGACAATTTAAGTGAATAGGTAGAGGGACGTTTTGATAACCAGAAAAAAATGACGGTCACTGGTTACCTCGACCAATGAGACTCGGATATTCTAGTTAGTTTTTATATGAGATAATCATAATCACAACATATGCTGCAACATTATTATTTTTTTAAACCCCGACTGTAGAGCTCTAGAATACTTAATTTCGGCTAAATGATTTTTCTTAAATTCGGTATAAGATGTACTGTAAGTACGCCTGACCGAATGTATGTCATCAGCTTTTGAGAAATATTTGAAAATGAAATAGTATTTTAGAATAATTTAAGGGGCCTTTAGGTCCAAAGAATCCTTGACATTTTTTAAATCCTTGACCAATTGGTTTTATACCTGCTTTCATTTAAGTTTTAACGATGTCAGTTTTCGCACTGCGTGAAAAACACAGTCATAAGCAGGATTATCTGATCATCTATTCCTGCTTTTTAATTTTAGAATATATTGTAATGCGAGTTCAATATTCCTTGATCGTGAGGTGCGGTTAAAAATGTGAAATATTAATAACGACACACAAAGTAAAATAACAACAAATAGAGTAGGTTACTTGATTTAAATATATTAACAAGAAAAAGGTGTTATACTCTTGAATTCTTAATTAAAAAAAAACTAATTTAAGAATTAAAAACAAGAAGAATTTTTAGGTTTAATAAAAACTAGATCTTGAAACGGAGTGTCCTTTTTCGCAAACATAAAAAGTTTATCTGAACTCAAAACGTGAAGAAAACACGTGTTTGTACGTAAAGCAAAATTATCATTTAAAAAGTGTGAAAGTTACAAATCAGCAACCTTGATATTTCGACATTCCCAGATAGTGTTCACAACAAACATTAACGAGACAAAATTTTGATGCAAAGCATCAACTAAGTTACAACGGTGTCTCGTAATGTCGAAAATTTCTGCAGACGTGATGATGGACATAAAATAAAGTATCGAAAAATTATCGGTTTGACATTTGCACCTGTAACAAAGTCCAAAAAAAGTAGCAACATTATCCCGACTTTTAATATATCAAACTCAAATTTACCCGGTTCTTCTGATTATAATTATATCGAGTTGCTTTTATTAATTATACACTCCAATGTTTGAGAGTGCTTCTTGTCAGCATTTTTGTAAAATTTGAATTCGGATAAAAATTGATAAAAAAAAATTAAAATCTTTAATAACAATAGTTTTTAAGAAATAACATAACATTATTTCTAAAATTACTTCATCACTTTAACGCATGCTATCAATTGGGGAATTATTTTAAGAGAACATTAAAGAGGAACACCTCATTTTCCCGAGTGCACTTTCTTACATTAAAGCAAGATGAGCTGCATTTTTGAAAATTTTATTTTGCTATTAAAACGTGTCATTATGTATTATTTATACATAAATTTGTATGTAACTTAAACCTTTATAATCAATTAGACTAAAATAAAGCAGAAGAAAGACTTCTATATACAATCCAATATACAGTTGTATATAAGAAATCATTATTGTACAGGACGACAATAATGTAATTTTGATAATCAATCAAGGCTTAAAAAAAAATAGTTTTCCATCGTAAATATGAACAACAGAAGTTTATTAGGTTATATACTGAAAGGAAAAAGAAACGCAGGGTAAACTTTTGAGGTGAATTGAATTTGTTTTGCTTCAAATATTTTTTAGTTTTCATATTTAACTTTTAAAATCATCTTTCAAAAAGATATAACCAAATTCCCATTTGATTTTGTCTAATAAATCATGAGTTAGTGAAGCTCAAATGACGATACCCCCCAAAAGTGAAAATCGAAGACTCTCATTATCTTCAATGTCTTTCCCGTTCATCTGTCAGAGCCTTATTTCTCTTTTGCATGGAATTTCATCAGAGTGTTTATCTTTCAATCCCTGGCTATATTTGGCATGAGTAAAACGCAAAAAAAAATTAGTCAAATGGTGCGCGCATGCGCCGGTGAGAGGAATACAACAGTAAGTTGACTGGCTCAAAAAACCAAATTGCGGAATTGTTTTCTTTCAAATTTCGTATGAATGTAATGATTATAATTGTCTACTGTATAAATGGTTGTTTTTATGGTAGTATGGTGGCGATTGAAAAGATGGCAGGACGAATAACCCGCTCGTAATATGGCTCTTTTTCGCATTAACGTCATCGTCACGGTTGATTGAAAATCATTCCAGACCCTCTCTGACAACGGGTAACAAGTTTTATGGGGGAAAATTTACAAGAAACTGCTTAGTAAACCGTTGTTACCTTTTTCATTAATTAGGCAATTCCAAAACAAGACCCCATTGAACTTCCGTAAACAGTGCCAAGATTGCAAGAAATTCATACTGTCTTTTAATATTGAAAAACGATGTGCATACCTCATATGCATCAAATAATGCAACAAGATTTGTTGACAAACTCGTCGTTATCATGTTGCACGTGTTTTGTGCTTTTTAGCGTTTTCCCTACGTGACGTCATAAAATTTACGGTTGAGTAATTTTGAATATTGATTTGGGTGTACAGTAACTAAATTTCTCATGTGTCGAATTTTCATAATATTCGGTCATGTGGTCAATTTTTTTTCTAACATTATGCTACCCTGCGTTTCTTTTTCCTTTCAGTATATATTACTGTCATTGAAAAAGTTATTAACAATTATGCAACAAAAAATCCCCTGATCACAGAAGCAGCTCATATTGCTTTAACACAAATAGATTGGCCGCTGTCCGATAGTAATGATGACCTTGACGTCTTTGGGTTTTTTTAAGATGTAGATTAATAACTTTTTTTGGTTATTCTCATTATTATAAAAGCGAATAAAATCATAATTTTCAAGGTGACAATGGACCTATTGAGCAAGTAAATCTACAATATATAGGTGTTTCTTGCAATTTCAATAAGGAATACAGTTCAAGTCCTCTGTGAGTCATATAACTACATGAACACAAAGAAACTTAGCAATGGTTGGCCTTATTACTTCCTGTATATTGGGTCGTGTATATACTGAATTTAACTACGAACTGTTCCATCTATCTGATCAATACACAGGGCACAAGGCAGGTATGACCGGTGGACAGGGGATGCTTACTCCTCCTAGGCACTTGATCCCACACCTGGAATTTCCAGCCGTCCTTCTTTATGCCCATTTCACAGAAAAGAAATATACTCCCCGTCAATGAAAACGCAACACTCTACTTTTAGGGTGAATAATTATAAACGAGATATAACTATGTACCAAACAAGTTAGGACATCTTTTACTTTGCCAAATCAGTTATTTAGTAATTGAATGGTTTTCATTCCATAACCGAAAGTTGATTTTTTAGCCCTCTGAACAGATAACATTTAAATAAAACACCTCCCCCTTCTTACAATTTCATCAAAACATGCTAGTCCGCCATGTACAACATAAATGTACGCAGTCCGATTTCTACCATGCATTAGGTTTATCAATGTCTTTATCTGAGCGAAATAAATGTTCTTTGGCATTTTTAATTGCCTGTTGTTCAGATACTGCGGTCGAATTTTCTCTAACTTGGCGTAGTGAAGTAACTCTTGAACTTCAGGTCAAAAAACTGTTCTTTATGCTATTGAAACACATGAGCCTGATGAGTGGTTATATAGTGTACATTTGCATCTGCAGCTCTTTTTTTCTTTATTTTGAGAATCTCCAGCTTTAGCAATGAAAATCAGTCATTTTGAGGAAATATAGGAATCACATCCGGTAAAGAAAGAAGGGTTTATTTCACGGCCTTTTAGTACATTACTTATGATAAACAGCTACAAAACCTCGAAAACTCAAAATATTGTTAAAAATTTTATTAAAAATGCAAAAATTTGATTTCTGTGAAGAGGGCTAAAAAGCAACTTCCGGTAGAGGAAAAAGATTCATTCAACCGTTAAATAACTGATTTGGCAAAGTAAAAGATGTCCTAACTTTTTTGGTACATAGTTATAACCCGTGTATACTTTTCACCCTAAAATTAGAGTGTTGCGTTTTCATTGACGGTGAGTATATGTTAAGGTTTTTATGAGATCGATCACTGCTTATTATCTTCACCTTTTCATTGATCGAAGATAGATCTACTACAATTAATTTCCCTTAATAATTTTGAAGGGTGATATTTACATTCCAGCTAGCTAAGTAAAGCACACGTCCTTTAGATTAAAACCTACGACCGAGCTGATGATTGCTATTACAATGTACATGCATATGTACAGAAAATGCACTGTCTTTTCAAAAACCTACGGTACCTAATGTTTTATCGGTTTAATTTACGTGTTCGTATCTATACCATATTTGTTAAATTTACACGCCAGTGTCCACCAAGGTCTTTGATCTTTAGTATATAAATATAGGATTAATTAGTTAAGATTTGAATATGCATCATATTTTGTCATTGGTCATTTGCGAAATTATTTCTTTTAAAACACGTACGATTGTACATGCAAGTATTCTGAATTTGACAACCAAAAAAGGATACTACTTCCTGATTGTCGAAGCTTATGTTGTTTTTGGGAGACAGTCTTCCATCCACTGTCGGAATTCCAATGGTTGCCAATTGTGCCCTACGCATGTAGACAGTTTTTCATTCGTATGAAGCAGAATTATTATTTAGAAACCTCTATAAGGTCTCTTCCTCTTTTCTATCGTAAACTTCTCTCACATATGAAGCAGTTGCAATAATCCCTCATCAACTTCAAATGAAATTTATATTTCCCCTTTGAAGATATACAAATGAGCTTTTTCTAAAATGAGGCAAGATATTGACAAAAAAAGTTGAAAAAAGAAGGGTTTAATGTAAGCAATCAGCTTAATGTAAGCACGTTTTCATGGATACATCACACTGTCAGCAGATGCAATCAATCATTACGTATGAATTAGGTGCCATGAATTGAGCATTCTTTGTCAACAGGCGCGGTCACAACCGCCGTGTGTTTCTTGTCATAAAAAAGGGATTATCAATGTGTTAATTAAAAAATTGACAAATTTCATGAAAAATGTCAGTCAGCATTCGTCTTTGTAATAGATAGTATTTGCTGACAAGGCCACTATATTGAAAAAAGCGCTTGCGAATCACACTCCTTGTTATATCAGCTTGTTAATCAATAGCTTGTCTTGTTTTAGAAGTTGTTAGTACGATGTGTACATAAACCCCTATGGAGAGATTGATATTTTCCTATAACATTAATTATAAGTCATTCTGAATTTTGTTATTAGGTACATGTACCATTAAAGTCTTTTTCTAGTTAAGTACCCTCTCTAGCAACGACATTGTTCTGATTCTATTGTATTTTTTCGTTATGTTAGATTGAGCTGCCCTTAGATCTTAATTCTAAAACATAAAAAGTTTCGAGTATATTTATCAATTAAAGCATTATCATTTTAAAAGACAAAGTTAAATGAACATGTTATTTACATGTGTTTCCTCTATGGAAATAATTAGCAGTGATTTTTATATTCACTGACACTGTTGTATTTCAAAACAATTCCCCTGAGGTAAATGCCACGTATCACACATTGAGAATTGAATAAATAAGCTTAATAATAACACCTTTATAAATATATATTTTTCTCAATGTTCAAAAAGAAACATTTTACACTGATGTACAGAGGGTCGATATATATCAAAATATGAAACAGATGTGTCAGACACTGTGTAATGTTTTCTTTCAAGTTCATGTATCGTATAAACATAAATGGAAATAATTTTTTCCCGTGAAAATACGACGTTGATATAATTCTAACGTCGAGAAGATTGATTCATTTTGTTGTTAAAAATACTCCGAGTCGACAATGTTTCAGCCATATTTCGACGGATTGAATAAGAATACTGTATGAACGGTTTTGAAAGCCTTTGGGATTTTCTAGATATTAGTGACACTTTTTATTGAAAAAAAAAAAACGATCTTTAGCGTTCCAAGGGAGGTACAATTCTTGACACGGTACCCCGTTTAATGTTCTATCCTACAGACTTGAAATGTCGATATGAAGACCACAAAAAATATTTCGTTCTCGTTTTTAGATGTAAGTTTTGAATAAATTCTGCTTCAGATTGATTTTAAAATAGGTCTGTTCCAATGGGAACTCTAGCAGGTTATTGAAAGACCTGCTGTCCAAAAAATATACTGTAAAACTATATGTATATTGTCAATCAGAAATTTAAACATCTGTTTAGGTAAATAATACAAATGCGTTCTATTTTTTTTTAATTGATAAAACATTTTTATGTTGAATAGCATGGAATTTAATTTATCGTTGGAAAAGATAATTCCATTTTTTTCAAATTGATTTACTGTCTTGTGGATGTCCTTTCTATTATATGGTATTTGAATAGACCATTTCGTTTTTGCAATAACTTCTTTCGAGCACTGAGCTTAGGTCAAGGGAAAGCAAAACTATTTTTATCCCGATCAGATCAGATACCAAGATCTTATCATCTATGGTTTTCTACAGTGTACTTGTAATCTGAACTTCGTTGACTTATTTTCTCCCACCTTAAAATTAAAAGAAAATGCAAACTGAAATCTGTTCAAAAATTGAAAGATAAAACTCTTGGAAAGTTTATACCAAATTACACAAATCAGTGTACGTTATCTACACCTTTTATATCCAAAAGGTTTCCGTCATTATCTATCGTTAAGTTTTTGTTATGGATTCTAAAATAAACCTAACAGGTGCAACGAGTTATCGTAATGTAATGTCTGCATATCATGCAGCGACAGAGCACCTACAAACCTCTTAGAAAGATAATCCCTAATGAAAAACTTGACACTGAACTGCTTGTTGGAATCACAGAAAGAAGATTGTGAAGCTAGAGTTGAAATGTCCTTTACAAAGGCAATATAAAGCACGTCTAGTGAGGACGCAGCTTGAAGCTTGTGTTAAAACATTCCGAACCCATTGTACTTCCTCCTATGTAACGAGATTATACAAAGTATATGAATGTATGCTTCAACACTCCGTCCAGGCCCCCTAGATATATAAAAGTTTAAGTACAATCAAGAACCAGAGGACACAGCTGTTCTTGCATTAATTTAAGCAATAAAAAATGGTTGTAGAACTTTCAAATTAAAGTATGCGGCTAAATGGCTTTAATTTTCTTGCGCATTGCAATTAGTTTATAGTCGAATTTGCACATAAATGAAAAAGCATTTGTTATACGATATATGTAAGGAATATTTTGTTATCAACAGTAAGAGGAAAAAATTATTGATAACATATTTAAGGAAAAACTACAATACATGTATATATTATCATTTAATAATATTAAGGTGCTTAACCGAGGTATTTCTAACACTGATTAAGACGACCAATCAATAGCCATGGTTAAATCCAGAAACCAATCAATAGACCCAGAACAATATAGATCGAGTGTAAGAAGAGAAAAGTCGCATTGTTTTTTCGGAAGATCAGCTGCCGGTACGATATTGGATTTACATACATCGCTCATTTGTTATTCCCCGTTAAATGCGTCGGGAGATTTCTCTCATTAAGGTATGCATTTTCCTGCGGTTATAATTATTTTGTAATGTGTTTATTGTATTTAGAATCATGCATTTATTTAGATATACAAAATACAAACAGATGCTTAAGAATGTAGAATCTTGAAGTGATTCTGGTTTGTTACAAGTAATTCACCATCTCAATAATAATAATATTTAAAAGGTTTCTTTGAACAATGTTCACTACTCCCGCTTCTCATTTTTTTTAAAAGTGATTTTTAAATTGAAAGCAGACAAATATCGCACAAAACATCAAAACTATGATCGAATATATACTAAAAACAGAAAGATATCGTACCAAAATCAAAAACAGTGCATACTAGATAAAGATATGACAGAGTGTCGCAAAACAGGAAATAAGATGCTTTTGGGAATGCATTTTAAAAACCTGAAGTCAAGTCATTGTGACATGATATATATTAACTTTTAATGATGTTCGGTTAAAATAATCTTTAAAAATACAAATTAAAAACTATTGTAAAGCATCCTTATTGATCTTATTCCTTATTTTCACAAGTAACAAATGAGCGGACGAGAAGCGTACACTAACAGTATCTTTTTTGTTTTTATGAATATCTTCATATTATTCAGACATAGCAAGTTCGTTCGGAAAATAAATCTTGAGTTCCCGTCGACAAGTTTCAGACAGCGCTTCTTGGTAGAAGGTGGGTTTTTTCATACTAATTTGCAGAAAATGTCTGCTCTGATCATGTATCAAAGGTTTGATATAAAACACTAGTCATATATAATATTCCTTTATTTATCGCGGAAAGAAAGTAAACATCTGCTACAAAGAGGTATTTTACATATTCATACATATTTAAGAAGGTTGTGTCATGTTGTAAATTTTGAATTTACCGGGTGGCAGTAAATACAAAATTTACAACATGTTGTAAATTTTGTATTTACTGCCACCCGGTAAATTCAAAATTTACAACATGACAGTTGACATAACGTTAAATAAATGTTTTCAAAAATTAAAAAAAAGAAGAAAAAGAATGAAAACGCTGAACACGTGTTAAAAGTACGTTTTCCTCCGTTTGATGATATCCCCATTTTTTCCTAGCCCGTTTGTTTGAAAACACCAACTTTTAAAACCTTTTAGAATAATATGTTGGAAAATGCAGTTTGTTAATAAAAAATGAATTCAATGTCCCCGCAGATCGTAATATTGCACTCAAAAGTGAATTATATTTAAACCATAACTTAGTGCTGTAAAATGGAGGGGAAGAAACAAAACTTTTGTCTTATCGGCTTGAGAGGATGTGGAAGTATACATTTATTGTATAAATGATTAACCCCGCAACATAGTTTATTCGAGGTAAACTGGAATCTCCATGTTCGTCAACTTATTTACATGGGTAGATCCGCGTTTTGATGACGTTCTACTTTATATCAGGGGTATTCAATCTGAATTTTGGTAAATATGTTTGTATTTGTAGATAAATTATTTACTTAATATGTCTCTTAGAATGTGCTTTGGTTATGTCGGTCCTGTTTCTTATTTCTAGTAAAGACAAAAATAAGAGGTCTAGTCTAAACAAAATTCTTTACATTCCGGATAGGATCGGGGTCTTCGCTAAACATACTTCTGTGGCTATTGTGTACAGAATATATCATTCAATTCGAAAGCAAAATTATTCACAGGTGTTGATGATTAAACTTAATAAATGAATCAAGATTTTTAAATATTTTTTAATGTTCCTGGAAAACGGCATTTGTAAAACATCATGTACATAATACTACTTAAATTCAAGAGGAAGTAAATAAGAAAGGAGAGACCCCTAATACAAATTTCTTGTCGAAATGATGTTCGTAGGGGGATCTATAAAGCATGAATTCAATGCACATTCTGAAACGCACAGCAATTAAAGATTTATTCCCGTTTTATAACGTTCCAAGGGAACAGATAACTCATGATTTTGTCCACATAAGAGCGTACATCGACAAATGCCTATATTGAGACTATATTGTTGAGAATACCGTTGAGGGGTAGTTCCTAACAGTTTTCTTTTACAACGGATCCACTACACTCGTTCATGGTTTCAATGCAATGTATTCTTCGTGGGTTATTGCTAACGAATATCTATCACTCTTGGATTAAAATTATGGTATGAAGTGACCCAAACCTAGGAACTTTCGTACACTTGATTCAGCATAGATCAACAATTTTAGAAACGGTTTTGTTATTTCTCTTACTAGTGTTTAGTCAATGATAAAATGAAGTTCCCTTACTTACAGCCATCTACCACTATGTTCCGCTATACTTTGAATTGTCTTAGTACATATGGTTACCTGGTATAATTACCTTATAAATGATTATTCTTATAAAAAAATTCTTTACGTTTTCTAGAGCCATAAAAGCTTGCTTAGCAATATAAAAAAAACTATTGAGTTTAAACGACCCGACTTTTAACAATAATTTAACAACAATTTGAATAACAACAATTTTATCAAGTGTTTGAAGTAAAACGAAGCTAAAACTTGTTATATAGATTCTAGGTCGAGTAGTTTTTATGTCTGGACGTAATAATCAAATTTCCTTGCCAATTGTACGAAGATCCAAATCTCCCATAATAATAAAGTGTAGGTGTCAGAAGTTTTTATTTTTTCATAAAAGAATGTTTTGAAATAAAATCTTAATAAGCAATTTTTTTTGTATCAATATGTAGTATAATTTTTCAAATCTTATACGCGAAAAGAAGAAAACACTTGCTAGCTGTGGCCGTCAACTTCGACTTATCAACGACAAACTATCAATTTAAAATCTTTAGTTGACACGATATAAGTCGATGAGCTAAAAATTAAGGATGCTCTAGAGTCTGTCACACCTGCTTCATATTTTTTCTACCAGAAAATGATGTTAATGGTAATCTCTCAACAAAGTTTTGTGATAAACGTGACGATTTAATAATTCAATCGTCAACTTCCCTTACTAAGGCAGCAGTATACCCTCATCACTCGCATACGGGGTTTAAATCTATGTTGATTCGATACACTACAGTATGCTCTACGTATGAACAATTTGTAGAGTAATTCAAAGACAAACAAGTTGATGAAACAAGAATATTAAACGATTTTTAAATTCATTATTTCGGAAATGGTATGGTCGACACAACGGACTTGTCAGCAAAAACAATCTATCATGAAGACAAATTCTGTTATTTTTCATACTTATTGTTTGACCATTACTTATATACTTAATTTTTAATACCCTCTTCGAAGAGGGGATGGCATATTGCTTTGATGCTGTTGGTCCACCATCAGTTTCCGTTCAATTTCTTCGCAGAGGTTGCAAATGTTGAAATGAATACAGATATGTCATAAGAATATCTTGGTCAAGTTCTGTTTTGGGTACGATCGATTCTTTATATTTTCTCGGTCGTAACAAGGAGGACACGGCGTTTGTTACCGGTGACCAGCTGGGAATGCTCACTCCTCCATGGCACGTGTTCCCATTTCTTCTGCTTTAGTTTTGCTCCTGATTTGTATCGTTTGAATGGACTTTTTTAGCTTGAATACTTTCCGATATTTCCATATATTTCATTGCTGTCGTCTCAGTTTTTACAGGACTTGCTTTAAATCAATGATTATAAAATATGCACTTTATATCTGGTGAACTGTTTTTCACAGAGGAAATTCTTTACATTGCATCAAATGAGTGTTTATAGTTCTGAAACAACTTTCGACAAGAACAAAACAAGTTCTTATCTAAATTCAAAATAGAGTACAATTAATTGGGAAAGTTTTTATATTAAAATATCGATGTAAAAATGATGTTTCTCATAAGTCTCAAAGAAACGGAACAAGTTTGTCTTTTGGAAAATCACAGGGAAAGATATCATTAAGAATATAATTAACAGAAGAAGCATGTTAAGTGGAAAAAAGAGATAAAACTCCAAGACTGTAACCAAGCCTTTCATATCAAGTTTATGCAAGCTCTCTTGATCTGAAATTTAAAACATATGTCGAGCATTACTGTCCTTTTTTTCTTGTAAACAAGTGGATAATATTAAAGTGGCTGTAAGAAAAGTACACATTTACTATAAATGTTTTAAGATTTATACATGTAAGAAGATTCCTACGATTTAATATATCTTAGAGGGGAAACCTCAGATTAACTTAATATTTTTCAATACGTTTTGAATACAGATTTCATACCTATTGATTACCCTTAACAACTAATTTCCAATTTTAAAAAATATATTATATTTAAATAGGAGATTTATTTATAAGGATTCAAATTCTAGTACTAGTGTGTATTTTTACAGTGAAAAAAAAAAATCTTGAAAAAAAAAATCATTTTTAACACCTCATTTTTATTGTGCGATTCTGAACCTTAATTATATTGGTTATTCAAGATAAAATATATGGAGATAACGATCAAACACTTCGCTTTCTTCACTTTTTGTCATTCTTATGTAACAACAAACATGTGAAATGCCTCAGTTGTACATTAACATGTATTTCCAAAAGTATGATTTACAAGAAGAAAGGCGATAATAAATTTAGAACCCCTCTGAAAAACTTTGGTGTGTTTGTTTAATATCCCTTCCAGATCAGATTGAGACTTCGACAATTGGCGGTAGAGCGTTGCAAATTCTCGATCGGCACTTAATGTATTTGAGCTATAAGATTAATTTTTCCCTTGAGAGCATCCTAGTGTGACACGGTTTCGTCCAAAGAACCAGTCTCCACGTTCTGCAATAGGAAACTGCGACATACATGTAAGGGTCAATTCCTAGTAGAGTAATAGGAAGATTGCATAATACAATGCTTTGCTAATTCAAATAGCACGCCCACTCAATAACTTCTATCCAATATGGAAGAACGTTTACTCATTATTTTAACTTTTCCTTCCTGTCGATGTCTTAAATTCAGTGCAGCGAGTATTACTGCCAAGTAAAAAGATAAAATTTCATTCATGAGCTAAGGGGGAAAATACAATATATCTCTAAATTATCAATTGCATCATTTGTAATTAACTCAGTGCTTTCTATCAAGTTTACATCACACTATTAAAATTATTTCCTCCTCAATACAATTTATCCTTGAATAATTGAAATTATTATTTAATAACATTTAAATCTTTAATAAACTTCAAAGTATTTATGATAAAAAATAATATTATCCCTTGTAATTCTGGGAAAAAAAATATTAAAATTGGTCATATTCATCAGGAAACTATAATACATATAAGATACGTGTTCTCAATATCACCCAAAGTTGACAAGGTAATACACTCGTTCCAAGAATAATTGCAGTTAGATGTGAAAGATTTAAACCACTAAAGGCCGGTTTACACTATGCATCTTGAAGCATGCATCTTGGATGCATGTGTCAAGATTCACAGTGTAAAAGCCCCTTGTGTCAAATTAAATGGGTGTTGCATCTTGAACGATGGAATAGAACTTGTTCTATTCCGTGCTTCAAGATGCATGGAACTGACCAATGAAAAGAAAGGTCAGAGTTGATATTGAATCATAAACCTTATTTTTTTCATATAGTTTCAAAAATAGCTTCCCAAGATAAACAAAAACAGAAAATACTGATTAAAACTACAATTAGAAAAACTTATTTGATTATCATAATACAGAGGAATTTTTGTTTTGGAATAAATATGAATTATATCTTCCAAGAATTATCATAAAAAGGAAATTAAGAATAATTTGTTCAGCTAAAATAAATATGGAAATGAAATTTGAAGGTACTGTTATTTTTTTAAGTAGAGAAATTTCATCTTTACAAAGTATTCTAAAGATGCATGCATCAAGACACAGTGTAAATAAGAAGATGCATGAGGCAAAATTGAAGCATGAGTTTAGATGCATGTGTCAAGATGCATAGTGTAAACCGGCCTTAACAGGCACACGAGAGTGAGACAAATATTGACATGACCTATCGGTGTGACTTCCATGAAACACAAATTGTCACTAAAAATTGCTTTAATTTCTGTCATAAACTATTGAGCAACTCGTTTTCTGAAGACTATTGATTCTGTTGAGCTGGGTACGAAATGTTGCTAACAAATCTAAAATTTTCACTGATACAGTCTGAAATTACTCGCTTTGCTTTGGTTCGCTCAACCGACACGAATAGGTCTTAACTGACGCTTCACTTTTGTGACAGAAGCACGCAAGTTCTGTCGAACTTCTCGTCAAGGGCACTAATAGTGGTCAAAAGAATTGAATGATTGGTATATATTTTGGAGGTTCACATGCTTTAATATCATGGTCATCATGAATATGTTTTTAGTATTTGTGACAAAATGGATATCTGCAATACTGTTTTTTTACATCTCATTGACATTATTTAAAGATATTCCCGATAGTTATTTTCTGTGCAAGAACTATCAGCTCTTGGAAAAAGACTTATTGATTGTACATGCATTTTGATTAACGCCAAATCAGCATTATGAAAATAGGAAATTTGGTAAAGGAAATATTGGATATAGTGGGAAGAAAATATGAAGATAATGATAAGAGTAATCGTGCTCAATGAAGTTCATTTAAACAGAACAGAGTAATCGCGGATTCCTTAAACATCAGACTGGGGTGGAATCTGGTGTTAAAGAGGAGTAAACATCCCCCAGTGTCGGCCGGTCACACCCGCCGTGTACCCCTTGTCGTGATCGGGAAAATATATATGAAGACAATTCGGTGTTGTAATAGTTACCTTTCAATAGGTATAAAAATACCAGTCAGCATTCGACTGAACAGATTGTACTTGCTGACCAGGTCATTGCATCGGTCATGGAATTTGTGAAATGATGACTCTAAACGATGTCAATATTCTTGTTTCATCAACTTGTTTGTCAAAAGCGCCTTGTTATAGAAATTGTTCGTACGTAGGAAATTCTTTTGCATATCAATTTAGCTGGCAGACATAAATCCAGTATGTATACATGTGATATGGGTTTTGTGTGTTTTTGTGGTTGTTTAAAGTTTTCCTGGAAAAGTTTTTATACTCGTGTTGAGACGCCACCACTTACCAGAGGGGTGCTACATGTATATTCATATATCAGGGTCACTGTTTAGAGGGACCGTTTCCATGCAAGCTATATAGGTGATATAGGTATATCACTGCCTGAGTAAGGAAAGTTGACGGTAAAAGAGATAAAGTCATCACGTTTACCATATAATTGTCTGTTTGTAGTAAAATATTCTTATATGAAACGGATATCTTAGACTGCATCCCAGGGAATAACCCAGGCTGAGTTGTATTGGCAATTTTAAAAAAAATGCTACGGAGTAATATTTTTGTGAGCTCGCCAAGAATATGTCTCTAGCTATATCATGATAGCAATATCATTGATATACAAGTACTTGTACATGCAAAACAACTTGGTAAATCATTATATTTATCTATTCATGTGATTTAGATAAACAAAACAATTTGACAAAACATTGCATGGTATGTTACACATATTAATTGATTGATAAACAACTTTATCTAGTCTGTTAATTGATTTTTGAATTCGAAGAAAGAAGTTATGTCAGTTAATAATTAAACAGGTGTAATAGATTAATAATCCCATAATTTTTATATTTGAAAGGATAACAAAATTATTTGCAGTAAGAGAATATTTCACTGAAATCTTTTCATGGATACTACTTTATAATAACCTTGCTCAGTCAAAATTTCTACAAAAATCTGTCAAAATTAAAACCTCAAGATGCAGAATTCAAGAAATTTTAATCTGAAGAACTAAGAACTTGGAAAGTTCTCACAAAATTATATTTTTGCAAACTAGTTCGTATCAGAAATATGCTTTCATTGATTCTTCCTTTCAAAGATACAATTATAAAGATATAGAGCGGATCGAAATTTTATGTCTGTTCTGCGTTTGGAATGTGCCGTGACGTTGATCCAAGATTTAAACAAGGTCAACCAGCTCAAGTCAGTACCCTTTCCTCCATTTAAGTTGCTGAAGTCTTTCACCAATAATTGGCCAAGTTAAAATTATGTATTGCATAGAAATTATCCTTGAACTTGCCATAATGATACTTCCAAGGTTTAGACATATCTTGAAATCTTTTTGTCAAGTACTTTGGCACATGTACCTAAGGACACATGATACAAACATGGATGCCTGCTTTGGTTTAAAATTATGCGCCCGAATCGATAGATCCGAGGTGTATATTGTTTTTGTCCTGTCTGTTTGTCAGTTTCTTGGTTTGTCTGTAAGCTTTAACCTTCGTCATAACTTTTGAACAATGAAAGAGACTTAATTTTTGGTATGCGTACTCCACTAATTGAACTCTTTAAAATGATACCAAGGTCATTGACCTTGTCATTGACCTTGTGACCTAGACTGTGACCTATATGCTACCTATACCTAGACTGTGACGTATATAGCGTCTTTGTCTGCAAACTTTAACCTTCACCATTACTTCTGAGCCATGAGAGAAAGAGACTTCATATTTGGTATGCATACTCCACTAATTAACTTCTTTCAAATCGCACAAAGGACAATGATCTTGTGTTCTTGTCTGTGACCTACATGTATATGCTAAAAATAGCTTTTTCGTACCGTCGCTACATGTATAACGTTTGATTCATAAGAGATGGAGACTTTAAATTTGGTATGTATACTCCACTAATCAAGTTCTTTCAAATGACACCAAGCTCATTGACCTTGTGGCCTTGACTGTGACCTATCTGCTAAAATTGTTTTTTTCAAACTTTGTTGCCGCCGGGCGCATAGTGTTTCACAAACATATCTTGTCTGGAACTATTTTCTTTGTAAATAATGCAATTAATAAACATATTTAGAATTTGAAAACTCGCTTTGATATTCGAAATTCAACCTTTCTGCATTCGTCCTTAGTAATCTATTATATCATTTTCTTACATTAAATTCCATTTTTGTGAAACTTTGGATTGAAACTAAATTATTTTATTCATATATCCCAGTAAATATAATTAAGGTTGATATTTTCTGGATTTTTAAAAAAAAAGTTTGTATCATCTGACCTTAAGAAAGGCAAAACTTCAATGTTTCTCTGTAACAAAGTAATGGACAACACACAACTTAATATCTTTTTTTTTTAATTAGACTTGGATCTGCTTTCATTGTTTCTGACAAATATCTGTTTTGGATAGTTCTCTATTTTAATTAAGGTTTCTCTTCTCTTGATGGAGATTGAATTTTTTTACTTTTCTTACGGATAACTCAACCAGTGACCTTTGTTTAAGGTCACATTACCCCAAATAAGTACAAAACGTTAATAGCCAGGCCCGTGTGAAGCAATTTCAGTTTGAAAAGTTTTGGCCATGGGTAAACTTTGGTACTAATTTGAAAAAGATCAAACTATAAGGTAAATAGGTCGAAATACGCTGGTAACTAAGGAAAGGTCTTGACACCAAGAACACAAGTGATATATGAACGTCCTAACTTCAACCAACTTATAAGATACCACTGGCGGATTTAAGGGGGGGGCGTACGCCCCCCTAAAATTTTCAAAGTATGATGTGACTAATATTTAGTATGCCATAATTTGGTACAAAACTAACCAAACCACTGTTATTCTGCCTGGTTTTACTCTTAAAATACAAAAAAATCCAGGAGCTTCCGGGGGCTGCGCCCCCTGGGCCCCCACCATTCAAGGTAAGATATGACTAATATTAAACACGTCGTACTTTGGTAAATCACTAACCAATACCACTATTAGTAAGTTGTAAGTAAGTAAAGCGTTTTTTATAGTGGTATGTGTTACACTACAATGAGAATTGAAAACATTCAATACAATTATTATTCAAACATCCGGACCTATATGCCAATTTTAACAAAAATAATTGAAAAATATGCACTATTATTGTGCCTGGTTTTACTCTAAATTACACGAAAACCCAGAAGCTTCCGGGGGCTTCGCCCCCCGGGCCCCCACCAGGGCTTTGCCCTGGACCCACTGGGGGCCTTAAGGCGGCCTCCAGACCCCTTGCCTCAACAAAGTTATCCACGCCCCCCCCCCTAACCACAAATCCTGTATCCGCCCCTGGATACAGAAAAGGTTTAAGATTTGCGTGCAAACAATAAAATTCAAACATAAAGACAGACCAACTACAAATTCAAACATAAAGAAAGACAAACTACATGTCCTGGAAAGTTCTAGAAGAGCTTATGCGATAGTTAGGTGTCCGCCTGTTTGTCTAAACAATTTTTCAAAAATGCTCCTCCTAAAGTTTTGGTCTGATTTCAAACTGATTTGGCACATGAGAAATTTTCATAATGCTACTCCTCCTACAGTTTTTGTCCGACTTCCATTAATCTTGCCAAGAAAATGATTCATTATACCAATGAATAATTTTCAATTTATTGCCGTTGCAAAGTTTCAAGTTCAAATGCAACTTTCTCTTCCTTCGTTATACATTGTATGCATTAACCATCAGAGCTAGTACAATTAGAAACTTCTGGATATAAATTACATAATAATTTCCAGTGACCATACCTTCGCCAAAGTAACCCTGTGATTTATTTTTATTCACCTCTAGGTGTGTAAGCAATCGTTTTTAAATAATTTGACTTTTAAAACGTTATGATATTGTCAGTTACTGTAACTCTTAATCTCCTCCACAAAAACTCGATTTTCTAGTTTATTAAACATTGGTGAAGAAGTTAATGCAGACACAAAGGCTGTTTTGACTGAGAGAATGTAGAGCTCTGATTCATTAGATATATCTGGATACTAACATTAAAGGGAAAATATGATGTAAGCAAAGAAGGAGGATAATGAATGTCAGTCTAATTATATTCAGTGCATTAGCCTCAACAATCAATATTTTGACTACATCCCCATGATATTGAATATAATATGTTGTTAATATGCTTATTAGCAGATATTTTTACCTCCGTGCTTAAAAACTGGCCTATATTTACTCGAGTAAGAGTTCAATATTGAAAATCCTTAATTATATCACCTGAGTCACTCAGGTGAGCCATGACTCAGGTGAGCCATTGCTCTTCATTTTTGTCTGGCTACGTGCGTCGTCCGTCAACATTCAAACATCAACTTCTTCTCTGGACTGCATTGAACCAATTTTAATCAATTTTGATATATAGCATCCATGGGTGAAGAGGAACACAATTTGAATATTATATTCCCTAACCAACCGCAATTTTTAAAAACCCTCTTTACTCCTGAACATCAAGCAGTTAAACTGTTTTATGATTGTGTAATATACATTGCGTCCACTACCAAAATTGTGAACGTTACATGTACTGTAGGTCCCCATTGTCAGGGGTTCACGCGCTAGGGCAGGGCTGTAAAGGTTATATAGTGAAAATGCATTAATTCTTTTGAGTATCTCAAGAGCATGCCTTAAGTATGAACAATTTCTAAGACGAGGTAAATGATGGACAAACAAGTTGATAAAACAAGAATTTCAGCAGTTTCCTTTAAAGTCATAATTTCGTAAGTTCTATGGTCGATACAATGACCTTGTCAGCAAAATACAATTTATCATTGAGTCAAATGCTGACTGACGTTTTTCTCACTAATTGTTAGTCCTTTATTTATACATTGAATAGACGACGGATTTTCTCGTTATTTTCCAATCATGACACGGAGCAAACGGCGGGTGTTACCGGTCGGCAGGGGATGCTTACTCCTCCATGGCACCTTATACCACCTCTGATGTTTTGGAGGTCCGTGTTTGCTCTGCTCCTGTTTCATATTGTTTTATGGACTTTTGATCTTGAATACTGTTCGTTTCTCCATATGTTTAATCGGTATTGAGTTCGAAACAAAGTAACTAGATTAAAAATTATGATGAGCAAAGCTACCTGTTCCAAAATTGTGAATTTGATGGTCCCTTAAGAACAGATGATACAAACAAAAAAAGTGATGCCTGGATTGGTATATATGTTTTGGTCTAATTTCATTGCAAATGATGCAAATAATAAATTTCTAGAAAATAAAGAAAGTGTAAACCTTCTGTGATGTTCGAAAGTATGCCCTTCTGAAACCATCCTTATTAATCTATACAAATATTTTTCACTTCAAATTCCATTTTTGTGCAAATTTGAATAAACAATTATAAACTACGCGGTGAAAGTTATTCATTTCACTCATTTAAACATGACCCAACTTGTTATTTTCAAAGTCTTTGACAAAAGTTTGTTTGTATCATCTGTCCTTAAGCATGGGTTTTGATGTAATGGCGGAGCACTGTTGGTTTTACATTTAAAATCAGATCCTGGCTATTACTGAAACAAACTAAGTACATAATTGTAACAAGTAAGGATATCTCTTCAACAATTATGAAATTCGCGACACCAGGGTTGGTGGTTCTGGTGAAAGGGGGGGGGGGTAAAATATTTTTGATCATACATGTATTCCTTTTTGATCCAGGTTTTAAATAAAGAAACTATCTTATCGTTATGATGAGCAGTATTTGGTTCAATGTTTTTTTGGTTAAATGTTTTGGTGAATAGGTAGGGTTCTATTTAATAACATAGTAAAAATACTATGTTCAATAGTCCTGTCTGCTCCTTAATGCTGAACAGATGAACATAGTGCATAGTTGATAAACGTGTGTTACAAATTTTTAAAACTTGTGAGGTCCTAAGGTAGAAGGATCTGATGTTTTCCGGGGGGTCTTATGATTATATATAAAGTGACAAAGTGTTGTTCTTAATTCTTGGATTTTTTTTAAATTAAAATGGATAGTGATGATGATTAGGGTACCTCTTTCACATTGGTGAATTGGTTCTGGTGTAAGGGTAGGGTTGAATTAATTATAGTAACAATGCATCGTTTCTGTGATATTCTTCTCTGCTCCTAGTACCATGATGTAGCTCAGTCGGTAGAGCCCTCGCTTCATGATCGGGAGGTCCTGAGTTCGAATTTCGGCCGAGCGACTGACCAAAGTCGATAAATATAGAATCTCACATGATTTGTAGTTGGATATGATTTTTATCCAACGAGTTGTGTCTTATATCCCCGAGGCCTGGCGAGGGGATAAAACACACAACAAATTAAAATGGATAAAAATCCTATCCAACTACAAATCATGTGAGATTCTTTTTATCCCATGTTTTACAATTTGGTTTATATATCACAGTCAATGTTTTACACTGTATCTTTATAGAAGACTCCACTTTATCATGCGCCCGAATTGATAGATCCGAGGCGTATATTGTTTTTGTCATGTCTGTTTGTTTGTTTGTCTGCAAACTTTAACCTTCGTCATAGCATTTGAACCATGAAAGATAAAGACTAAATATTTGGTATGCGTACTCAACAAATTAAACTCTTTCAAATGATTCCAAGGTCATTGACCTTGTGACCTATATGCTAAAAATAACGTCTTTGTCTGCAAACTTTAACCTTCGCCTTATCTTTTGAACCTTGAAAGATAGAGACTTCATATTTGGTATGCATACTCCACTAATTAAGCTCTTACATTTGACACACAGGTCAATGACCTTGATTGAGACCTATAAGCTAAGAAAGCCTTTTTGAACCTTCACCATAACTTTTGAACCATGAGAGGTAGATATTTCATATTTGGTATGCATACTCCACTAATTAAACTTTCAAATCACACAAAGGTCAATGACCTTGTGACCTTGACCTACATGCTAAAAATAGCTTTTTGTACCTTCTCCATTACTATTTGAATCATAAGAAATAGATACTAAATATTTGGTATGCATAGTCCACTAATCAAATTCTTTCAACAGACACCAAGGGCAATGACGTTGTGACCTTGACTGCGACCTATATGCTATAATAGATTTTTTCAAACTTTGTTGCCGCCGGGCGCATAGTGTTTCACAAACACGTCTTGTTTTACTCAATACGCTACAACTGGGGGATACGAAAACGATATCACACGAGCTATACCCTTACCAAAAAAACTATAGTTTACTATAGTTAACTATAGTAAATCAAAGTGTCAAAGATTTCGCCAAAGTTTTTCAAAGTATCAAAGTTTTCGCCAAAGTTTTTCAAAGTGTAAAAGTTTTTCGCCAAAGTTTTTCAAAGTGCCAAAGTTTTCGCCAAAGTTTTTCAAAGTGTCAAAGTTTTCGCCAAAGTTTTTCAAAGTGTCAAAGTTTTCGCCAAAGTTTTTCAAAGTGTCAAAGTTTTTCAAAGTGTGAAAATTTTCGCCAAAGTTTTTCAAAGTGTGAAAATTTTCGCCAAAGTTTTTCAAAGTGTGAAAATTTTCGTCAAAGTTTTCGCCAAAGTTTTTCAAAGTGTCAAAGTTTTCGCCAAAGTTTTTCAAAGTATCAAAGTTATCGCCAAAGATTTTCAAAGTATCAAAGTTTTCGCCAAAGATTTTCAAAGTGCCAAAGTTTTCGCCAAAGTTTTTCAAAGTGCCAAAGTTTTTCAAAGTGTCAAAGTTTTCGCCAAAGTTTCTCAAAGTGTTAAAATTTTCGCCAAAGTTTTTCAAAGTGTCAAAGTTATCGCCAAAGTTTTTCAAAGTGTCAAAGTTTTCGCCAAAGTTTTTCAAAGTATCAAAGTTTTCGCCAAAGATTTTCAAAGTATCAAAGTTTGTGCCAAAGTTTTCGCCAAAGTTTTTCGGGTCAAGTACAAAATAAGACGAAAATAGTCCCATCCACATAATCTAAGTGTCAAAGTTTTTCAAAGTGCCAAAGTTTTCGCCAAAGTTTTTCAAAGTATCAAAGTTTGTGCCAAAGTTTTCGCCAAAGTTTTTCGGGTCAAGTACAAAATAAGACGAAAATAGTCCCATCCACATAATCTGCAGTAAATCGGTTTTGTTATTATAATATTTTTGAAAGATCATAAATATTCATGTATGATTATATCAATTGTATTCTTATATAAATATATGTGCAAAACAATAAATGCAAATTACTTTTTAATGAATATTTACAAGCACTTTGATTGAAATAATTTAGTATAATAAAAACCAAGAATAGATCTAAAATAACATCACAAACTTTAATTTTTATTACAATTTGACAGCTCGACAGGTCGACAGGTTGACATATTGACAGGTTGACAGGTCGACAGGACGACAGGTCGACAGGTAGACAGTTTTTTTTTATAATTCAATGTATATTTATTTAGTTATATCACTACAAGTAGCATCTAATTAAGGGTGGGGGTGGGGGTCACTCATATTATAAGATACATGTACATGTACATTGAATGCCAAAAAGTGTAATTTCCATTCTCCTTTCATATGCACAATGTCTGATAACAGTTAGATGTATACATCTCCGTTTGACAATCCAAACCTATGACGACATGTTGACAGGTCAACAGAATTACATATTTAAATAAACATGTCTACCTGTCTACCTGTCGACCTGTCAACCCGTCGACCTGTCTACCTGTCGACCTGTCAACCCGTCGACCTGTCTACCTGTCGACCTGTCAACCTGTCAACCTGTCGACCTGTTAAGCAAACATAGTAACATCTGTTTGAACAGATAATCTTTTAAATTAGTTCGTATGCAAGATTAAATATCTTGTTTTGTACATTTATAATCCATTTGATATAATAATTGGTTGACGATATAGAATGCAATAAAGAATGCAATCGGTTGGTATTATTCACCAACAATGGCTCTAAATATTCATTAAAATAGCATACATTTGATTCATATACAAAATATGCTAATCTATATTGTTTTGTACATTTATGAATATAAATGAATATGCAAAAATATATATTCTTACGAGGAAAAAAATGGAACTATTTTCGTCTTATAATGTACTTGAGCCAGTTTTTCAAAGTGCCAAAGTTTTCGCCAAAGTTTTTCAAGGTGCCAAAGTTTTCGCCAAAGATTTTCAAAGTGCCAAAGTTTTTCAAAGTGTCAAAGTTTTTCAAAGTGTCATAGTTTTCGCCCGAGGTTTTTCAAAGTGTCAAAGTTTTCTTTGTTACAAAATAACTTATTATACCACGAGAAGCCTATGTGAGAAGTTACATTTTTGTATAATATGGGGTTAACAAGAGTTAAGAGACACAAACAATTTATTTAAAGTCTCCTTGGTGATAGTGATAAATGGAGATTTTTTGGAATACATGTACTAAACTACTCGTTGATCATGATCATGCAACCCATCTGAGCATAAAAGCTTATCCTTCAGTTAATTTTATACTGTAAGGATCCTCTAAATTGTTGTTTTATACCAAGGTGACCGATAAGACTTTTAAGCCTCTCGTTAAATTGATGTTTTCAATCAATATAGTTACCTACTATATACATGTATACTTGTTAGTGTAGTATCTCGTTATTATCACCGCCGTTTATTGTTGCTTATGATCAATATCGACCAAAGTATATTGTTGAGGAAGATTAGAAATCAGAAATAATATATCAAAATAATAAATGGAAATCAGGGAGATAATTTTTAAAATACATGGCTATTTACAATATTTATTTATTTCTTTAACCAAAATTTAACTGATCCCTATCGGGCCAATTTATAGAGCTACTTGGACGAAAATTTGATTGTTGTTAAAATATTCTTCAAATAATACCTAAACCTCTGCTAACTACGCTTTGGAAATTATAAATCCCATTCGTAGAGATGCAATAATAAAATATTTTTAAAATTTTGATTTAGATACTTATATACAAGGTTTTGTTCTTGAAAATGTTCTACAGATACAATGTTCATGAGGTAGATATGAATGATTGAATGTATGTTGTTTTACGTCCATTCCAGAATTTTTCATTCATATAGAGGCGTAACTTTACACATCTATACGAAGCAATTTCAAAAAGGGGGGAGCATTATCAACTACCAAAAAAATTTCTGGACAGACAAAGGAAGGTCATCAGACATTTTTATTCAGGCACGTAGTAACAGGGGGGGGTGTGGCCCCCCACTTTTTTTGCCAACAATAATTTTACTATTGGAGATGTTCATTAAAAGGATGGTTGCCCCCCCCTCACTTTATAGTACACTAAGTTAAAATCAAGGAAAATGTAGTATAGAAAGCAAAAAAAATTTGTTCTGGCATTGAAAAAAAAAGTTGCCTCTACCCTTCCCCCCTACTAATTAGGATTTTCAAGTTTGGGCAATTTTTTTTTCTTGTCAACTTTTTCAGGTAAGCCAAATATTTTTTTTCCTGGCTAGCCCCCCCTTCCAAAAACGATGCTACGTGGCTGTTATTTAAGTGTCACAAGCATATAGTAGCTTAGTGTTCTATAGTATTCTATACATCGACAAAATTATTGCTGAAAGGGTGGGGGTGTTCGTGTCATGACATATTCTAAGGTTGTATGATATGTTGTAAGAGGTAAGTGTTACGAGGTAACTTTTGTTAATATTTGTGATACGGCTGCGGCTACACGCTTAAGGAAAAGGCAACGCTTTCTGAAAGATGATACTAGCATCTGATATACGATAAAAATCTTTTATAAGAGTGGTAAAGTGACACTTAAACCTTATCAAGTCGGATGCATTTAGTGTCTTGATAATCACATAATCATGTAAACCAGCACGGTGCACGTGTATTAAACGGCAGTCATTTTGTCTATAGAATAACATTCTTTAATGCATTTCCGACATGACGAATGTTTCTTTTGAAAGAGGTATTGTAAATAAAACAGACAAGTAATAGTAGATTGGCTGCACTGGCCTTTTTATTATATTTTAAAAATTCTTTTTCAATCGGTTTACATAGGTGCACAAATGTATGTTTTGATATGATATATCCAGGAGTATGTGTTCATATGATATTAACAAGAAATGAAATGTAGAAAAAATCGAACATTAATCTAACATATAACAATAAAAATCGATAAAAAGGGCATAAAATACGGACATCAGTACATTGATTCAAAAGGTAAGACCAGGTAAGTGGGAGGAGTAAGCATTCCCAATCTTTAGACAGGTCGTATCCACCTAGAGCACTGTATATCGACCTTGGAGATGGAACATTCTGCAATCAATTTCAAAATTCAAATACCAGACAATTTGAAACAATAAAAATGTAAAAACATTTCGGCTTATGATGGAGCAAGATTTAAGCCCATTGGGATTCCAGCAGTTTGTTGGATCCTTGATTTCCCAATTGTCAATTTTTTTGTAATCTTTGGAGACCAGACCAGTGATGCAAAACATGAAATTAAGCTGATTTTCTGGATAACCAATCACAATTTTTTTTATAAAGTTGTATTATGTGTACATTAAATGTTGGAGAATAATATCAAATTTAATGATACTCCCTTGATAATGTGATAAACAAGTAAAAAGTACTAAAGAACGCTCTTTTAATTTCGATAAAACAATGTTCAATCAGAAATGTCCGATTAATTTGTAAATATTTTGTATGTCTTTCTTCTTTATATCTTATCTGATCATTATCTGCCTGATTGTCAATGTAAAAAGTAGAAATGTTCAAAGCAAATCTAATATTAATAAGTTTTACTGTTCAAACCAACAGAGACCCTCTATAACGCATAAGAAATTGGTTTTTCCTTTTTGAAATCAATTTTTCAATCTTTGTCTTTATAAGCAGTTAATGAGAACCTCTAGAAGAAACAATAATTATATCCGTGTGCGTTTTGAATTCGTATTTTAATTTTCAATCGTCATCACGGAACATTATGGTCGTTTTTTTTTAAATTGTAAACATTTAAAGAATTATATGGTATTACAATCTCTTGACTCGATGGAACATAAGTCAGATTAATTTATAATAGTTGTTTTACTGGAGCATAACTTAGAATGAAGGTGGGTTTTTTTTACCTTCTCTGAAAAGTTTAGCGCTTATCGACATGTCTTGTTTCTCAACGCATCATTTAAAATACAAGAATTTTAAAATTTTCTCTTAGAAGATAAATTGATGCACTGTGACAGAATTAGTGTCTGGTATTCTTGTAACGTGTACGCTATATACAGTCTGTACATGTGTGAAGACATACATTTTAAAAAAAATCAAAGGGAGATGTATTTTTTTACTGATAGTGTGAGAGCTTTAGTCGTTCTCTATGCTAATTATAAATCACAACCTATAGGTTCCCACATCTTTTTAATGAGTTATATGTACATAAAGTTTGAAGCCTATATTAAGATGTTATCTCATTAAATTACAGCGAACGGGAGTTGATGTGCAGAACAAGATTTCATCTTCACGGCTCAGGTAAGTTAAATTTTGTGCTTTAACATACGAAGCTAAATGTTCTTCAATTTTAATAATTAAGTGTAAATTGTACCGATATGTTCTAACTAGAAAGGAAAATGACATTTTTCACGTCCAAGGCAACGTGTGAATGTTGGCCATTTAAAATTTCTGATTTCCAATATGGAATTGCAATGCCATCAACATTCCGGAAATAAAAAAGAGGAGAATTGAAAAGGGTGCTTTGTACAGTAACACATCCTCAATTAAACATTTCTACCGAGGAAAAGGTTTTTATTTAAAATAATACTGTTCTATTGGGTCGATTACTGCTTCCAATGTTTAACGAGATATCCTGCTCTTTCTGATTTTGTGAAAAGTATTTCGGAATGTTCCCGATGTAGACTTGCGTTTTCCTGGTGTCTTAATCATTTACGTCTTTACCTGGTAATAAACTAAAACTATAATGACTTACCTTTTGTTAAAAGACGTAAACGTACAATGTACAAATCACTCACAGGTTCAGTCCGATTATCAACTCTTGATTTGAATAGCTCTGGGTTACCTATTGGCAGTACTGTGTGACTAGCACGTCAGGTTCCTTCTACTTTGATGCAAATTATTTTGCCTTCAAGGTTCAAAACACTTTTTTTTTCAATTTCACGCATAAACTATAACAGAGAATGATATTTAATGCACGCCTTTCCTTGTTTCCGCGTTGTGCTTCGAATTGTTATACTAACGGGAAAACGATATCCTCTTTGTATATACATGTAAATGCAATTTTGAAAATGTTTGCTACATGTAACTCCCTCCCCCGTATACATGATGATACATAGGATTGTTTTCATTGCAGTAGATTATTTTTTTCTCAACTTCATCCAAGAAAGGTATGTTATACTGATAAAATAATTATTTATTAAAGGACTATGATTGCATTGTAGTAAAACTTTGCAAATTGAACAGTCTTCGTTTCATTTTTGCTTATGCAGGGGTATGAAATCATAATTATCCAGAAAAGTTTAAAACAAATCACATTGATCAATACATTAAAAATGTAAAAAAGGAAAACAAACTAAAAAGAAACCAAATAAACACTAAAAAAGGTCTTTTTACTGCAAAGGCCCTTGGCTCTTATTAAAATGTACATTATATGTAATACTGTAGATAGATGACTAGAAATCGATGAGGTATGAAACATTTTACACACAACACACAAATATAACCTTAATTATGAGTGCATTGATTAATGAACATTACAGTTACAATGGAGAGATATAAAGCTCCCTGCATGGAGAATATTTATCCAATGAATACCTGGTAGCTATTCTTCACTGTCAAATGTTTGTCATATCAATAAGCTGGTTTCAAAGCACATAGTGCTAAAAAAATATCACGAATTGCTTCAAATGTTTTGTATTGTTACAATGCTCTTCAATACCTCAAAATATCTTTTCTTTTAGTGAAAAGTTTAAATAACCTCCGGGATTTGCTACGACTGTTTATTGCGATTTGTATGGACCGTGTCCTAGAGGGATTGGTTTCTGTGCTTTTAACACATTTAGATTTCCAGTAATAATACAGAAATGACCATCAGACCTGACATATGCTGCCTTTTTTCCTCCCACTTGTGCATTTAACCATTTGATCAGAGACGGTCTACTTCGCTGTGTTCCGACTTCCATCTTGTCCAGAAAAATTGCAGGCCAGTCTTTATAAGAGGCATAGGATTGATATCACTCAATAATATCGTGCATCAAGGGTACAATTCACAAACGAATGCAGATTTAATGAATTAGCTTTTTACACATATTAAATAGAATTCAAGGTGATTGCTGAAGGGAATAAATAAGGATATTATTGTACAGATTTCTGAAGTAGTTAATTAAGATTGATTTCCTGAACTTTGACTTGCCGTGTTTAAAACTTCAAAGAAAAGAAAGTAAATAAGCAGGAAGGCAATATTAGAATATAAAAGGAATCATTCACATATTAAAATTATATGTATAAACTACGTTCTAGAAAGTTAAACATGAAAGAGATATATAATGTTGTACTTAAAAATCAGCTAATTACTTGGAGTCCATTACTTTTAAATTCACGTGATGCAAAAACTATTAAAGCATAAAACAAAAATAACGTCATTCCTTTGTCCTTCTTTTCTTGCTGCTTAAATGGTCTGAATATAACTTATCATACCATTCTGGTTTCAAACACACGATTACGCAAAATTATCAATGCTCCTTCTTATACTAAGATTTTTGATTGCAAACATAGGTTTCATTTACAAGCTTTAATGAAAATCATATCAAAGTATTTTAAGAAAGCTTTACTGTGTCAATGCTAAAGTACCGAAAAACCCATATTCCCCCAAATTTGTCATTAATTTTATAATTTTTTTCCGTGCAGTATATCAAATACAAATTTAATAAACTACCACATTTAGGATGCCTAGATATATCATGAATCACAAATGGGAGGAAGAGAGTAATTTTTTATGACAACTGATTTGAGTTTAATGTTTTGAACCCTAACGTATGCCTTTTGACAGGAAAATAAACGTGGTTTTCGTAATTAGATTTTTTTTTGGTTTCATCTATCACATGTTTCAGCAAAGATTTCACTTTTCCCGCCTTATCAATACCGTATCTTGGTATTGGTTTGGAATGGTTATTGAATTTTAGTTATCATGGACTGCGTTTGTATTTAAGAGTCCCCCACATGCCTCGCCGGAATAAGTACAAATTGATTTGGTATCGACAGAAAAGACGATATCGCAAAACGAACGGTAATTTAGATTTAGATTAGAATGTAATTTTCACTGCTTCCTGTGAGGCGAGTGAAATGATAATTTTCTGAGGTCACGGAAAAAGATGAAGATTGCTAATTGCAAAATGTCCGTATAAAAAGCGTTTGTTTATTCGATACTGAGTGAAAAAGAAACAATTCTTTCTGATCCGAACACTGTTAATTTCGTTCCTCAGGCTCAGATTGACTTCAACTAGATTGAAGAAGGATATGGAGATAACGTACAGTATTCAATATCGAAGTCCATAAAACAATACAAAATAGGAGCAGAGCAAACACGGACCTCCGAAACATCAGAGGTGGGATCAGGTGCCATGGAACTCTTTAATCCAGGACTTTTAATTATTGATTAAGGATATAAAGTAATCAAAGTTGTCCCTTTTTGTGAATTCCATGGCCTCAGGTTTAAAATACGAACCAAAATCATTTGTTGGAAAGTTGTTACAATACTCAGATGACCTATAAGGCCCATGGGCCTTTTATTTTAAAAAAAATAATTGTGGATTTTTATTTCCTTCATAATAGTGAGTAAAAGATATTCTTTTACTTGGTAATTGCCCTGATTGGTGGTGGACATAACAAGACGGACAATTTTGATGCAAATTTTTGTTTTCTTATTTTCTTATTTAAAAATTTTGTAATATATATATACATGCTATATGGTGCACAACAAATTTCTATCCAAAGTGGTCAAAAATTTATATTTTTTAAAATCCCAATCTTCAATTTTTCTTTTAAACATTATTGATGTGTTTAATATTGTTGCAATTTAAGATACTTAATTCAGATGGACTTTCTTCCTCTCTAGAAATCACAAAGGAACCTAACAAAACTGTATGTCCTATGTTTCGGATATACTTTATAGACACCAGGTAATGAATAGAAAGTTTTTAAAGCCCAAAAATGATCAACACAATAAATTTAAAAAAATAACATTTTTTATTCTGCGCATGTATGTTTTGTATCTTACCGGTACCCAAAAAGAAGAGAGAGAGCCTTGTTGGAATGGTTGTTTAAAAAGACCCTATTTTTCTGTCTGAGCAGACACCATTAAATATATTCGCTAATTTGGACCATTAAAAGGGTTTTATTTCGAAGAATGGTGCCAAATGACTTGAACAAGAGCACAATCAAGTTATTTATTATTTTCTTGTACAGGCTGAGCCTAATGACTTTAGAGAAGTGTGACACAGTTGACATGGACAAAGTTTTGTACAAATGGATAACACTGTTATTTTCAAAGAACGGGGGTTCTCTAGAATTAGGTTCGTCCAGAATCTATAGCATTAGGTTCGTCCAGAATCTATAGCTAGGCGCGTTTCAAGGATATCAGGGATTTAAAACCGATTTCTTTCCGAATCTGATTTAAATATACTAGTATATCAGACAGTTTCAAGTCAATCTGACCATAGGAACATGGTCATATTTAAGTTTAAAATCGGTGAAATTTTTTAATTTTAACGTAAATAACAAATTGTAAATCTAGACCTATTTTTTTAGCTTAGATACTATATACATGTTTATAGCTTTAATACATGGGAAAGATTACTTTTTTGCCCCCTTCGAGTGATTTTTGACAAAGTTATGCCCCTTGGACTTAAAAAACCCTCCAATTTTGACTTAAATATTCTTATTTTACTTGGCGATGATATATGTAGCAAAGTGGAATACAACTTGTCTAATGAGCAAGGAAACAATTTTAACGTACATGTTATGGTTCGATCCTGTATGTTTATATTTTTTTTTATAAAAAAAAATCCATTATTTATTTATAAACAGTATGTTTTAGTCGTGGAGTTTTTGATATGAAGAAAACTTTTTTCAGAAAAAAAAATCTCAAAAGAGACGTTAAACAAAAAAAATTCCAATATTATGTTAACTTTTTATCTAGCTCACGTACGCATTTAGTTTGCCTACTTTTGGTCAGCCGAAAATACACTGTATCGTCTTTTCAACTGTGAATGATTCTTACATTTTGATTTCTGCAGATTCAATGCCGAATACGCCTTGGTTGCAATCTGATTAGTGTTTTAATTAGAAATGATATCCAAATAATGTTTTTCGCTGTTTGGGTTTATAACAGGATGGTTCTCAGACCGAAAAGTTGCAAAGAATGTTATTAGAGATGTGAAATGTATTATTGGAGTCAATTATTCTTGTTTAAAGTAGGCATGATTAGCGCGCATTCTTATCCAACATAGGGACTTAAGTATTTCCTAAGTGACATCAAGATTCGTAAATTCTGTTTTCTTGATCCTTTTCACATTGATTTTCCGTGATGCCTATAGCAAAAATGAAGATGAAGTGGATCAGAGGATTACTCAAAGCATTGTTAGAGTCGCTCTGACAAAAGCGCCAAGTGCCCTGTCCACGAAATCTCTCCTTCGCTTTGCTATCAAAAAATTTCAATGGCTTCGGTTCATATGTCACATATAATCAAAGTACTCAGAAGTACAGAGAGCCGGGCTCATTTACAGTGTAACGTTGAAAAGATGGTTACACGTATATATTTGTAGAATGAAATTATTGTGATTCATTTCTGAGGAATTTTCAATTGCGTTTCGTGTAGGGTCTTCTCATACCATGGGAGAAGATATGGTTTATTTCTAATGGGCATGAAGAGAGAACAAAATAAAACAAGCGTATGTTTGTAAAAATTTGATCGACCAGTTAACCCTGTTGGTCATAATTTAGCAAATTTGAAATACCCCTCTGTTTTTTCGAATACTAGTGTTTTCTAAAAAAAAATTTTGGTGTGTAAACCGCTTGAAGGAGGAAATCCCTGGGATACTTTTACAGAGCGTACAAATGAAATATGCATTAATTTGCTATTCCATACACGGTCTCATTGAGCAATAGGGACAGAAGATCAGCGACTCTCGCCACAAGAAACAACATTTGTAGCATTTTCCATTTCTTGAAATCTTCTGATCTTTGATTGATTAACGTCCCTCCGAGAATTTTTCACTTTCACTGAGACGCCACCACTTCCCATGGTGGAAGGCTACAAGTGTAGACCTGTACTCAGAACCTACGGCCTTTGAACAATGAGGTATCATTTTCGCGCAAGCACATACATACTCAGGTTATACAGACTCATCCGAACGACTTGCTTTCTCGTCCTGTAGTGGGAATCGATGCTGCGACGCAGTGATGAATTCCATACTCCGCGAGTCTATAGCGACTCTTCGAATTTTGTAAAATAGAAAAAGTGATTTAAAAAAGCTAATCGATTTATATATTTACAATTCAGAATCAATCTGAGTTAGACAATGAACGTCCATAACTAAACGGGAATGATATCGGGATTTTTTTTTTATATTACGAGGCCTAGATTCTAAATTTTAAAACAGAATAGACTTCAGAATTTGGAAAATTTGAAAGAATTTGATGGGAAGAGCTCTCTACATCACTTCTCACTTCTGAAACGAAAAAACATAATTAAGCGGTATTGCTCCTGTTTCATTGTCGAACTGAAAATTTACAGATCATGAAGTCTAAAAATCAATCTTTATAATGCTGTAAATCTCGAATTCAGACGGGATTATATAACGATTCCATCTGAAATATAGGTTAAGTTTTTGCTAATATTGAAATCGTCGGAGCAGGGGAGGGGGGTGGGCTTAGCGTAAAAAGATAGACATAAATTGGGGCTTGATGCCCATATCATGTTTTATTGGTTTTGTCCCATACTTTTATTTTGTATCGTATTCTCAATTTCCGTGCAGTGGGTAGAGCGTATGCTCTAGGAACTGACGCTTACGTCGCGTGTTCGAATCCACTGCGGGACGTGATGTCCATTTTTCGAAAGAGACAGTATTAAATCGAGGTCCCTTGTCGCAGTAGGTGTAAGCACGAAAAAGATCCCTCATGGCTCAATGGTTCAAGTGTTGGAATTGATAAAAGTTAGCAGCGCTCCTCTGCAAGTGGTGGCGTCTCCATAAGAGTAAATCATTTATTGATAAAGACGTTTTACAAAAAAATATAGCAACAAAATAATCAACTGGCTTCTGACGCTTAGGACATGAGGGTGGATTTAGAAAATCGTAGAAAGGAAGAGCGGCAGGCCAGTTGTGGGTCTTTAAATCGCTGCAATGATTTGAACAATTTAGAACCTTGCACTACTTCAGAAAGCAGCTTTCACAAAAATTTCTAAATTTCAGCTCTTGTGATTTTTAATTTTTCCCTCTACAATGTAAAATTTAAATCCGCTATTGTGGTTTCACCGAAACACGGGGCCCATGATATTGATTATTTTGAATTAACACTACCTCAGAAAACTTCGAAATTACTAACAGCTTTTCTAATTCAGTTGTGTTGAGAAGAAGATTTTTGCTAAAACTTCATTTTCTAATCGTTCTCCAATCCTACCCCAGAAATGGGACAATTTAGAATATACACTTTTCTAGCCCAGTGATTCTTGAGAAAAGTTTGAGTTTAGAATAAATTGAATTTTGGTACAAATTATTCAAATAATACATATGAAAATTTGCAACGAAAACATTACTTACAGATCAAAAATTGTACAATGCGAAGGGAAAATCATAGAATACAAATAAAAATACAGTAGTACAGATGGAAACTTATTCAATAATTACCACTGATTTTCTAATATCAAAATATTATTTTCATTTTGACGTGGAATTTCGTATGCTACAAAAATATTTATAGAACAAACGTTTCTTACGAAAAAAGAAGATTGCACATCAAGGGCATATTACGCCGAAATGACTCCCGTTATATGCCTGAACGCGTTTTTCCTATACTAACTGAGGGAAAGTCAATAAAAAAAGAGTACAGTTTTTAAAGAAAGTACAAAAAGGTCTCGACTTTTACTACATAAATTTAGCATGTTAACAGCGTAAGAGTACATGATTTAGTTAATTGCGTATTAACAATATAATTGAATAATAAGGAAAATAGCGAGACTGAATATATTTGTATGTTAAAACACGCACTATTAATATTTTGGGTCTATGTCCATTAAAAATTGGAATAGCAAAGGCTATATATATTGTTAGTTTTCTTTTAGTTTGGAAAACTATTGAAAATTTGCCCATTTAATTATAACACAAACAATCAACATCAATTTTACATTTATCGTCGAGTAGATTGCATAGTTACAGCATCAAATGAGATATACTACTTTAATTAATATTTGTAATACATCTACTTTTGGCCGTGATCTTGTCTCGTATATTTAGGAATTGACACATTTCCGCACGATATTGCCGAAAGAACCTCGTCAAGAAATTATAGAGACAGTCATAGTCCAATAATACGCTAAAGCACGAATCTCACTTGCATGTAATTCAAACCGTAGTAAAGAAGATTGTAAACATTATATTACTCCTAATGCCTTGATTATATCCAGCTGTAATTCACAATTTTCGCCCCCTGATGCTTGATTGATATTGTCCTATTGAAATTCCTTTTACTTACGATTATGTGTTCTGGTCATGCCTATTATTATATTTTCTGTCATGGTTCGTCTCAATATTCATTAATTCTCTGTTTGTTATTCCATTTCAGTGTCCACTAACGAGGTAACAGACACTTGGATGGACGATGTCACCTCATTCTTGGATACCGTTTGCACCCGATTTTCCCCTGACGTCTATTTGTTATAATTTGTGCAATTTTTGACGATAGTTGTGCAACATCATTTAAAGGCTAACATAATTAAGACTTTGCCTGAAAAATTGTCCGTGTTCCTTGTCATCTAGAATCATCTCGATTTTGCGCACAATAATAATGAACTATTCTGATGTCTCACCGTTTTCCGATATGACACTTAATTTTTCTGGCCCTTTGTCCACCGACACTACAGGATCAGACATGGGAGTTGTGAGAGGCATCAGCGAAGTGCCAGAACTGTTAGCCTTCCAGAGCCGATACCAGATAATTCATGGCTACCTTGCACCAATCATCTGCATTTTCGGTGTGGTTGCAAATATTTTGAATATAGTTGTATTGACAAGGAAAAATATGCAGACTTCTACAAATGTTATTTTAACTGGTTTGGCTATATCAGACGGTTTAACTATGGCTGCCTACATTCCATACGCTTTATTGCTGTATGTGATTCACGGAACAAGAAATACCCCAATCCGAGATTCGTACGGGGTAGCTCAATTTCATATCGGGTACGCATTATTTAGTGTTGTTGTTCACTCTATATCAATCTGGCTAACGGTTACTTTAGCTTTGTTTCGGTATATTTTCATTCGTTTCCCTCGCCTGGGTGCGCAGTACTGTAACATTCATAAGGCCAAGATCGCAGTCGTGGCAGTGGTTATAGTTGTCTCACTAGTATGTGTTCCGTACTCGGTAAATTTTACAATAGGAGAACATAATTTTACGGATCCAAATGGAGTGATACCAAACGGAACATTCTACACCATACAAATGAAACAAGAGAGTGAGTTCGAAAAGATATTGTACAATATAAATTTCTGGATACAAGCGATCCTTATTAAACTCCTACCAAGTTTCCTATTGACCATATTTAGTATTCTGCTGGTGAATACAATGAGAAATGCTGAAAAGCGAAGGAAGAAACTGTTAAATAATGTCCCCATGTCAGAGGAGAATGGGGCTACAAGTGCTAGCAGCACGACGACGGCATCACGGAAGCAGAAAAAAAGTCGCAGTAACCGGACAACAAAGATGCTCCTGGCAGTGGTAATTCTATTTTTACTTACAGAAACACCTCAAGGGATCCTCAGTGTTATGGGTGGTCTAGACGATAGTTTTTTCATGCATATTTATCTTCCCTTGGGGGATTTATTGGATATAATCACATTGATAAACAATGGAATCAATTTCGTTTTGTACTGCACCATGAGCAAAACGATAAATATGATCCCAAATTTCATTTCAATACCAACGGATAGTAGCAAATCAGTATGCCCTCCCTCCTTCGAAGGGGGGCATAAAAATATTCATTCACAATCTGATCACATTAAAACCTCTACTTTTAATATAAGCGCGGAAACGACGCCTTCCAATCTAAATTGTAAGAACGGTTTTATTCTTTTTTGAAGGGGATGTTCCATATTAACTGCTAATATTATATCATCGCTATGGAAACGTTGTCGACAGTAGACTTACGATGCAGGAAAGTCCCAAATGACATCATGAAATTGTGATAAATCACCACGGATCGGATTAAACGGGGAGCTTTCTTCATTTATCTTAGTAAATAGCATTGGTTTACTGAAAATGGCGATGTTTGAACGGGAATTGGTGGCCCCTAGTGTAGATCCACAAATTATAACATATGACTTTTTATTGTGGATATTAAACAGATTTTTGCTTGTTTGAAATATTATTTTGTGCAGTGTTGTATCGTATATATTACATAATTCCAATACACTGTACTGATTTTGAGTGATTTGATTGTAAAAATAAGAATTCATTTTGTCATGTGTAAGCACTCCAGCACATTGTTTTGGCAGTCGCAATCAATCCTACAATTGACATTGTAAACAACTGCAGACATCTGCAGTCGTGACGAGACATAAGTAAAATTACAGAAGAATGAAATAGCGGAGAGTTCTTTCTGACTTAAACGCGATCGACAGGACTCATCTTATAGAACAAAATTCTCTTAGCAAGTGTCCGTTAAAATAGTCTCAGTCTATCTAAGATGAAAGAAAAAGTGAGCAAGCTCACATACCCCACGCTCCCCCAAAACTCAAAGTGCTGAAAATCCCGGAAAAAATGAAAGAATCGGAATTAGCCGTTAATATGCACATCTACAAATTGTGTCCTAAATATCTGCAAAGTTTGATGAAATTCTGTGCATCGGTTTAGGAGGAGTTGCGCTGATAAACTATTTATCTATATAAAAGGTATGGCCAAAACCTAAGTTTTTAGTGCGGAAATTCCCGGAAAAAATAAAGTAATAGGAATTTCCTGGTAATATGCACATCTACACACTGTGTCCTAAATATCTCCAAAGTTTGACGAAAATCTGTGCAGCGGTTAATGAGGAGTTGCGCTGACAAACTGTTCAACTCTATATTTAAGGTATGGCCAAAAATCTAAGTTGAAAAGTGTGGAAATTCCCGGAAAAAATAATGGAATTGGAATTTCCTGGTTATATGCACATCTACACATTGTGTCTAAATATCTGCAAAGTTTGACGAAATTCTGTGCAGTGGTTTATGAGGAGTTGCGCTGATAAACTATTCATCTCTATATAAAAGGTATGGCCAAAACCTAAGTTTTTAGTGCGGAAGTTCCCGGAAAAAATAAAGTAATAGGAATTTCCTGGTAATATGCAAACCTACATATTGTGTCCTAAATAAGTTGCGTTGACAAACTGTTCATCTCTATATTCAAGGTATGGCCAAATGCCTAAGTTAAAAAGTGCGTAAATTCCCGGAAAAAATAATGGAATCGGAATTTCCTGGTAATATGCACATCTACACATTGTGTCCTAAATACCTGCAAAGTTTGACGAAATTCTGTGCAGCGGTTTATGAGGAGTTGCGCTGACAAAAGAAAGGACTGACTGACTGACTGACGGATTGGTCAAAAACATTATACCTCACGCAACTTGTTGCGTGGGGTATAAAAATTGGTTTTTGTATTGGTATAGATATTAACAAATGGAAAACGACATAATTCCTAATATAAGTACGTTTCTGTATCCTCTATTAAACAGGAAAATACATATAATTTAAGGTAGTCCGATCCTCAGGTTTATAAAATTAGCAGTTAAGTAATCAAAAATATTCATATAAGTATCTCTGAATCCACAAAGTTATGTAAATTTATCCACAGTATTTTGTTAAAGATTAAAGTTAATCATATAATATTGGGGAAATTGTCAAATCTTCAATATTTTTGCAGAAAAAGCGAATTGGAATATTAGCAATGCATTTTATAATTGCAAATTGATCAACAAATATATTTTAGGTTCAAGATCGATATGTATCCAGGCATCCAAAGAAATTATCATGATTTTTATACGTATTTGGTATTTGTTGTCTTTTATTTCCGTCATGTATTCTATAATACATAGTGTTCTCTTAAACTGTATTATTTTTTTTTGCTTTTATAGGGTACAAATGTCAACTTTAATTTATAAAACCTTTTCTAAGGCATCCAAAAACCTTGAATCTTCTAAAAATGAATAAAATGAAAATTGTTGCATGAAAAATTTTTATTTTCAAACTTCAATTTGATGCATTTTAAATTAGATATTAATTTTTGGAGTTATCCTTTCTGGCTGAGGATCGTATATCCTTAAACAAACTAAGGATATAAGGCTTGATCTACGAAATGTTGATTTGTTTTAGTATTTAGCGTTTTTCACGTTATTTGCATTAGATATTATACTTGTGGTCATTGTAGTTAAGATATATTTATATTTAATTACATTAATTAAGCCCCCTTCGAAGAAGGGAGGGCATATTGCTTTGCTGCTGTTTGTCGGTCAAAAGTTACTTTCTCCTAATTTCTTCGCAAAGGTTACAAATATTGAAATGAAAATTGGTATACATACAGTACCGACCGGACACAACCTAACACCAGAGCGAACCCGGAGCGGACCCCGGGTTCGCTCGGGGTCCGCTTCGGGTTCGCTTTCAGAAATTTTGGGACCGCTCCGGGTGCGCTCCGGGTTCGCTCTGCGTTCGCTCGGGGTCAGCTCTGGGTCCGCTAGAGCGAACCCGGCGTTCGCGTCCTGGGACCGCTTTAGGCACTGATGCGTGACGCGGACCCCGCTTTAATCTCACCGCCAGTAAGCCCCGCCCCTTGTATATTCCAGTACAGTAATGGTATTGTGGATCGATCATTGTTGTTTATGCGACAATGCGGACATGTACACTGTACATGTAAACAGTGATATAATGGAGAACATTGATAAATTTTCTAAAATTCAACTGTACATTCGACGTAGATTATTATGTACATGAATAATTGATTTCCTTGACTTCTCGATCCCGAGAAATTCAAACTAATTTTATAACGGGTTATAAGGTATTTATTTTTCTGAAGTTATAACGAGAAAACAAAAAAGAAGAGGAAGAAAAGAGTGTTAAATTGATTTTCAGTGAATCGAATGGTTTACAAGTGAAACTGGCGAAAGAAATCTTAACTAAATACCTTTTAAATTCATGCTTTATACAGTTTAAAATACATTTGTTAATCTTCACGTTTGCTAAATCGTAGTTTAAAATGTTTGCTTAACACGTGAATAATGATCGCGTCTATAAATTACATGTAACCTTTTGTACATCTGATATATTTAGATTTCATTTATAGCAGTAGCTACACATTAAAAGTTCGAAATAAATATTTACCGGGCATTTTCTTAAAAAAGAAAAATTACACTGTATATTATATCTTTTTCACGGTCAGAATTTTGGTGCGAGTGTGATTTTTATCAGAATAAAGAAAAACTTTAAGGCAAATAATAATTGTTCTCCCGACCCGATAAGAATATATTAAGATATGTCCCCTATTTCACACATACATTGTCTTTAAAAGAAATTCTAATCATTTAATTAATTTATTTACGATTTCTCCATTTATGTGTTACATTAAATTATTCAAAATTTACATCTAAATTACTGATTTTCTTTATCTTCTTGGGCATGGAAAAAAATGCGTGTATATGAAAATCTTCCTTCTGGATGCACAGTTTGAAGTCATTCCGCCCTAGTGGTATTAAAAAACTGAATGACTTCACCAGAATGAACGTGAATAAGACCCCAATTTCTGATGATACTTAACAAGATTATTCTTTCATTTTAGTGTAACTCTACAATTAGTTTGCGTTACCAACTCTCGAACAACCCAAATAACTATGTATTGCTTACCCCTTTATAATAATTATTTTTTCCCAATAATTAGTCGTAAAACATTTCAAAATTTATAATAGATCATAATTCATATGTTAAAATATCCCTTCTATATTATATTTCTCTAAGTATTCTTTGTCAAGTATAGTTACGCCATTTTGAGAGAATGAAAAAATGTACGATTTACTAAACGTCGTGATTAATTAGCGTGATTAATTCGTTCATCAATTATGTAAATCGCACTTCACCTGAGTATACCCCGATAAACCAGACGTACATGTATTTCATAGCGAACTGAACTGTTAGTATCTTGAGATGATGAAATTTTACAATAATTGTCGAAAACCAACATTACTATATTAATTTCTTTTCTCCTGTTTTTGTCAGTAAAAATTGTTATATCAATTGATTTCCATTTTTATGCATTGACTGAAGTATTTACCCAACTTATTTACCGAATGGACTTTAAATACTGGTATAAAAAACTAAAGAAAATAAAAACTTAAATAGTCATGTATAATTCTACGTGGAAAATTAAAACATGTAATTAATTATTTGCTTTAATATTAAAATACAACCAGGAGAATGAAAATAAATAAATGTTAAATAATATTTTAATAATCATAATATATTTACACAGCACATTCACACGTTTTGCTTGTATGTACATGTACAGCGTTTGGATTTATATCGAATTAAAAAATCAACACGTTCGATCTTATATTCCAATCAACAGATCAATATGCTATTTTGATTGGTTGATGCGCTGATTGGTTAATCGCTAATCCTGATTGACAGCTCTGTAAAGAAATACCGAACCCGCTTTCGCTCTCTGGGACCGCTACTGAATTTGGGGTTCGCTCTCTGGGTCCGCTTCGGGTTCGCTCCGGGTTCGCTTTGGGACCGCTCAGGGTTCGCTCGGGGTCAGCCCTAGCGGACCCCGAGCGAACCCGGAGCGGACCCAGAGAGCGAACCCGGGGTCCGCTCCGGGTTCGCTTTCTGTTAGGTTGTGTCCGGTCGGTACTGTATTTATCAAAAAAATATCTGGATCAAGTTTTGTTTTCGGTATGATCGAGCCTTTTTTGTCAGAGTCATGCCCTTAGGACTAAGATAATTCCAATTATTTGCAGTTTCAATTCCTTTCCTTTGCAGAGGTTGCACACATTGAGATGAAATTCGGTATACAGATTTATCATAAAAAAATATACATGTAGATAAAGTTCTGTTTTGGGTACAATCGAATCATTTTTGACAGAGTTATGCCCCTTAGACTTAAAAAAACTTCTTATTATTTGGGTGAGGGAGCATAACTGTTTTTTGTTCAAATCTCCTGTTTTCACAGATTTTTTTTTAAAATGGAAAGCATGATGAAGTGATTGAATAGTACAATTCCTGTATTGAACCTTAATTTTAAGCCTACACAACAACATGTTTCAATATTTCTTCATTTATTTACATATTTCAATCTGTCATATATTTTGTTTTTTTAAAGAAAGCAGTTTTTGTTTTCAACCATTCCTCGGTATTAGGGTTGTAACTTTTACACAGAGGACCTTTTCGCGATAGACTATGACTAAGAGAAACAAGAGTCCATTAGGAAGTTGGTGCCGTGTTAATGGAGTTTATAAGATCTTTGCATTAAAATATATACCCAAAGGTGGATAAAATGTGTAGGAGCCCCTTAAATGTACATCATTGTTTTACTGTGCTCCATGTTAACTATGAATCTGGATATCAATGGTGTTTTTTATGCAAATTGGACTATAGACGCGGCAACAGAAATGTTTTCTCGTTGTATAATATAAACTTATTCTTCCAACTGTTCGTTACACCATGTACATTTAATTACGCAAATCTGTAAATATAGCATTGTGTAGAGTACGAAAGAGTCAACGCCTGAAAGCCTTTTTGTGATATGTAGAAGTCTCTCAGCTTGCTGTATCGGTTATCTCCATATTATCAATGGCTATCACCACATTGTTATGAAATAGGTCATTCACACTAATTGCATAATGTATTATTGAACCTTGCTTTCTACAGGTCCTTTGTCATCACTAAATAGAAAAAAGATAAAGTTCCAGAACAGGAATTGTGCAAACGAATCCATTCCAACGTCATTTTTATTATCTGAAGATAAGTCAAACAAGTACATGTACTATAGTAAAATATATACAATGTATATGGAATTTAAAGAAGTATTCATTGTAACCACATATTGACTTCCAACAAATCGATGGAATTCCAATAGGTTCCTTTATGCGCCTTTCGTAGCCTACTAGTCTTATATTCTTATGAAGCAACATTTATTCGCAACTTCTACATTAGAAAAAAATAGCTGTGATTTCAGCTGACCCAGGGGCCATGAAATTCACAGTTTTGGAAGAGGCACCCTTGCTTACCACAACTGTGTATTCTGTTAGGTTGTTGATACTCAGGAGCAGAGGAAAATATTTTCAAAGAATTAGTGCATTTTCACTATATATTGAATAGAGTCCCGCCCTAACACCAAAGCCCATTACCTTGGGGTCATGAAATTCGTTATTTTGGAAGAGGCACTCTTGCTCATCATAACTATAGGCAGTTTATAAGTAGTTTGACGAATGTTTAATACCCAGAAGCGGAGAAGAAAATTCTTCAAAGAATTCATGCATTTTTTCTATATAATCTATATAGCCTTTTCAATAAAAATGGAACTCGTAAAATTACTTAACTCGTCATTAGTCATTCACAAAACTATTTTGTTAAAACACATTCCGACTGCACACACAAGTACTCTGAAGTTGACATAAAAAAAATGCTTGAGTTTCTGATTGACAATATCTACGTGGTTTTTGGAGACCAGGTCTTCCAACAATCTATTAGTATTCCCATGGGTACCAATTGCGCTCCGTTATTAGCAGACTTATTTTTGTATTTATATGAAGCATAATATTTGCAAAATCTTACGTGTGAAAAGAAGAAAACACTTGCTGTGGCCTTCAAATCGACATTTAGATATATCGACGACGTATGGTAATTGTTGGTCCATTATTCATACACCGAATTGACGACGGATTTTTCCGTTATTTCCCGATCATGACAATGAGCACACGGCGGGTGTGACCTGTCGGCAGGGGATGCTTACTCCTCCCTGGCACCTAATTCCACCTCTGATGTTTTTGGGGTCCGTGTCTGCTCCGCTCCTGTTTTGTTAGGTCACCTGAGTAAACTCAGGTGACCTATTGCTATTTGTTTTCATCCATCGTCTGTCAACATTTGAACATTCTCAGTTTCTTATCTGCAACCGCTCAACCATTTTCAACCAAATTTGGCACAAAGATCTAAGGGTGAAGGGGAACAAAATGAGCACACGGCGGGTGTGACCTGTCGGCAGGGGATGCTTACTCCTCCCTGGCACCTAATTCCACCTCTGATGTTTTTGGGGTCCGTGTCTGCTCCGCTCCTGTTTTGTTAGGTCACCTGAGTAAACTCAGGTGACCTATTGCTATCTGTTTTCATCCATCGTCTGTCAACATTTGAACATTCTCAGCTTCTTATCTGCAACCGCTCAACCATTTTCAACCAAATTTGGCACAAAGATCTAAGGGTGAAGGGGAACAAAAATTGTGAATTTCATAGTGCTTGCCCCCCCCGTGGGGCCTGAGGGGTGGGGCCCAAAGCACAAAAATTAATGCAATGTTTAAATATCTTCTTTACTCCTGGACATCAAGCAGTCAAACTGTTGGCATGATTGTAATCAGCATTAAGTCATTTACCAAAATTGTGAAATTCATGGCACCAGGGTCAGGGGTTCTAGTGCTAGGGCGGGGCTTAATAGATTATATAGTGAAAAATGCATAAATTCTTTGAAAATCTTCTTCTCTGCTCCTGGGCATTACATAAACTATCCAAGCACATGGTTATGTTGAATAAGGCTGCCTCATCCCAATTTGTGAATTTCAGGGCCTCTGGGTCAGGGGCTCTGGTGGTAGGGTAGGGCTCTATTGATTACATAGTGAAAATACATTAATCTTTTTAAAAATCTTCTCTGCTCCCGTGCATTTAATAAACTATCCAAGTACATAGTTATGTTGAAAAAGGCTGTCTCTTCCCAATTTGTGAATTTCAGGGCTCCTGTGTCAGGGGTTTTGGTGTGAGGGCGGGTTTCTATTGATTATACAGTGAAATGCATGAATTCTTTGAAAAAATTTTCCTTTGCTCCTGGTTAATATGCCATAGATGTAATTATATATCTATAATGAAAAAAGGTGCCTCTTTCAAAATGGTTAAATTCAGGTCGCCTGGGTCAGAGGTACGGGGGAAGGGTGATTTCTTTGTCTGAAAATAGATTAATGCCTTGAAATCTGCTCTTTGGTATTAATCAATCATTTATGATAAAATGAAATTTATGATAAAATTTCCAAAATTTCTTAATATGTGACCACAGGGTCAGTGGTTCCTATGGGGTGGGGTTAGATAGAATGTTCTATCGTTAAAATGATAAGGTTCTAGTGCTAGGGCGGGGCTTAATAGATTATATAGTGAAAAATGCATAAATTCTTTGAAAATCTTCTTCTCTGCTCCTGGGCATTACATAAACTATCCAAGCACATGGTTATGTTGAATAAGGCTGCCTCATCCCAATTTGTGAATTTCAGGGCCTCTGGGTCAGGGGCTCTGGTGGTAGGGTAGGGCTCTATTGATTACATAGTGAAAATACATTAATCTTTTTAAAAATCTTCTCTGCTCCCGTGCATTTAATAAACTATCTAAGTACATAGTTATGTTGAAAAAGGCTGTCTCTTCCCAATTTGTGAATTTCAGGGCTCCTGTGTCAGGGGTTTTGGTGTGAGGGCGGGTTTCTATTGATTATACAGTGAAATGCATGAATTCTTTGAAAAATTTTTCCTTTGCTCCTGGTTAATATGCCATAGATGTAATTATATATTTATAATGAAAAAAGGTGCCTCTTTCAAAATGGTTAAATTCAGGTCGCCTGGGTCAGAGGTACGGGGGAAGGGTGATTTCTTTGTCTGAAAATAGATTAATGCCTTGAAATCTGCTCTTTGGTATTAATCAATCATTTATGATAAAATGAAATTTATGATAAAATTTCCAAAATTTCTTAATATGTGACCACAGGGTCAGTGGTTCCTATGGGGTGGGGTTAGATAGAATGTTCTATCGTTAAAATGATATTGTCCTACGGACCCGGTTTAACGATAGAAATCGTTCCGTGTATTCGTAATGTAGCAAAAAGAAACACGACCTGCGGTGGAAAAATGCCTTGAAACATTAAAAATAGAATAACAATTTAAAACAAGTTTTTTAAATAAATTAGGAGACATCCCACAATACATACTAATAGTAATATATAGGAAGTATGTCTAAATAAACTGAGTATTCAATGCATACATATCTATTATGTATTAAATTTCATTTAATTTGTTCCTATTAGGGATTGAATGCCTTAAATAAGTCTTTCCACAATCCAGACATCTTGAAACAAGTTTGAAACATGATTTTCGGCACTCTTTGCTGATGTTTGAAGAATTTATGCATTACAATTCTATTGACATTAAATTTGTTGACATCACCCTTGACGAAATATCCGGCATGCAAATATTGATTATGGAAATAAACTCATTATTTTGTTTTCATGGAATACGCTCAACACCTCGCGGGCCGTCTTCAAATAAACCCATCGGAAGTGAGACTGTCAAATTAGCTTTTGAAAAGTTTCGTAAATGGTAAAATATAATTAGAGGGTCAAACAATAAATCTCATACACCGCAAGAAATGAAGTTTGCGTTATGGTATTCCCAGATCGGAAAAAAAGATAAGTCGATGTTAAGTAACTCCTCTAGGGTTTAAAAATACCAATTATTACGTTTGTCCTCAATAGTGGTCTTCTTGGCGTGGTATTTTGCGCCAGATTTGTATTGTAAAGGGTACAAAATTGCCTTGGAACAAATACCTCAAACAATTCAATCTAACACGAATATCACCAAAATAGTGTCATTTTTAAGTCATCTGAGTTTACCCAAGTGACCTATTGCTATATGTTTTCGTCCGTCGTCGTGCGTCGACCGTTGTATTAACATTTAAACATTTTTAGCTTCTTCTCTGAATCCACTGAACTGAACAAATTTTGGCTAAAGCGTCTCTGGATTAGGGGGTAATAAGAATTGTGAATTTCATGGTCCCTTCCCCCTGGGGTGGGGCAAAAAAATGCAATCTTTAAAAATCTTCTTCTTTACTCCAGGACATCAATCAGCCAAACTGTTTGCTTGATTGTAATCAGTATTGAGCCCACCACCAAAAATAATGTAATCCATGGCCCAAGGGTCAGGGGTTCTGGTGTTAGGGCGGGGCTCCATAATGATTATACAGTGCAAATGCATAAATTCTTTAAAAATCTTCTCCTCTGCACCTGGGATTAAGCCAATGAAATATGTAAATTTATGATTGTGAATGTTACCTCTTCCAAAATTGTGATTTACACGGCTACTGTATCATATCTAGTGTTAGGGCAAGACTCTATTTATTATTTGAAAATCTCCTTTATTGCCAGGTATTATGCTGATGATTTAAGTACAAAGTTATGATAAGCCAATTTAAAGGTGCTTCTTCCAGAATTGTGAATTTCAAGGTCCTTGGGCAGAGGTGTCTGGGGAGGAGGGTGCTAATTAATATATACAGAAAATGAATTAAAGCTTTGAAATCTGCTTTTTGTTGGTATTAGTCCTAATCAAACATTTACGACGAGGAAGGGCGTCATTTTCCAAAATTGTGAAATGTGTGAGGTGGGGCACTACTTACTGATTATAGAGTACAATGTGCATATATTTTCTTTGTTCCTCTACTCTCTCTCTCTCTATTTCTCTCTGGATATAAAGTAATCAAAGTTGTCCCTTTTTGTGAATTCCATGGCCTCAGGTTTAAAATACGAACCAAAATCATTTGTTGGAAAGTTGTTACAATACTCAGATGAAAATTGAGAACTTTTTAAAGATATTGTTACACAGTCATTTTGCCGTGGAAGACAAAGTTTAATTCAGATTACTACTTAACATTTACAATAGAACCACAGTCATATGCAAATCCTTGTTATTTCTCGGAACGGAGTTGGTGGTGATATGGAATGCAAAATCGTGTGTGTGCATCTTAGTAGGCTGTGTTCTGTTGAAAGCGGAAGTGACGTTATTTGCATCGGGATCGCTGTGGAATGTTGCTTTGTATTTGCGGAGGGGTACACCGCCTTGCACCCCTTGCTGAATTTTAAGGTATTCTACAGTGTATCCCTAACAGGAACAAATTCAGTGAAAAATAATACATAACAGATTTGTAAATGTTGATTACTCAGTATATTCAGACACAATTCCCATTTATTACTATTAGAATGTAAGGGTGAGATATGTCTTAATGTTGGTAGAAGTAATAAAAACTCAATTTACAAAAAGCTTATTAATAAATTCGTTTTCAATTGTTATTCTATTTCTAATGTTTCAATACATATTTCCACCGTAGAATTTATTGATATTCTTTTTTTTATTTTTATTTAAAAAAATCGCTTTCCCAAATAGACTTGAATGCAATCTTGGTTAATGAACTACTGCTTAGGTAATTAATTTTTACATTCTTTACTACTATAAAATGCATATATTTAATATCAGAGTATTTTGTGCTTAATGAAAATTTAAAGAAAGAGAATTCGCATTGTCCTATTAGGGATGGAAATCCTCAAGTACATGTACGTTGTGACAACTGTTTACAAAAAAATCTATACTTATAAATCTATAAATATTGCAAATAAACTCTTAAACGGCTTCTTACTTATTCCTCTAGGAGTAAGCTAGGTATAAGATGATGTCTGAAATTAATATTCAGATTTCACTCACATAGTAATTATCGTCTACTTTCAATTTCGGTAAACAGCCTCAAAATAGCACAAAAGAGAGTACGGTTGTGTTTCCGGTTAGAGGATCTAAGATACTTGCATTGTTTAATGAAACTTTATAAGCCGCGATTACTTAATAAAAAACAAACAAAATGTGCAAATCCGTTCCCTTTATGTCCGATTTCACTCTTTATTGAAAGTTCTAGAATGTCAGATAGTATCGAACCCGATGTTAAAAAGAAAATCACATAGGTCATCATGAATGGACATGGAAATAAGTTACACAATGAGTTTAATAATATATAGATCTATATATTGAAAGTAAATGATAATAGAAATTACAAATTAATGTCGATTGATGGCTAAGGTTACTTGTTTTCAACAAAGGTAAAGTTAGAGTGATGCAGTTAAATTTTTCATATTTTACTAAAGCTAATAAAAATGTGTCCATTGATCAATATATTTCAGTGATTTTTGTACAGTCTTTTGTATTAAATAACTATACATGAATATACCTATTAGGTCTGTTTACATATTTAAGTGAATACTATGCTAAATTTAATTTTCAAAAAATGAACATTATGTGCACGTTTGCTTTTTTTTCTTCAAATATTTGATGCAACTGTAAACAGAGTATCCGAAGTATGAGGCAATAAAATACTTCTACAGATATTAAACAAGGTTTTTAACATGTGAAGAGAAAATCTCAATGAACAAAAGATGTATAACATAGTGCAACAGATATTAAAATAAAGTTGCTTTATAACATGTAAAGAGAAAATGCAAATTTATTTAAGTTAAACAAGGGGGGTGTAAATATGTTACGCTTCTTCGTTTCTGTCTCGTAACGAACTGCGGGGTTTATTCGTCATGCTATAAGCCTGTATATCTAACTGCCGGTAGAGACTGAAAGATGCTTTTTGGAATATTCCTGTTAGGAGTAAAAAAAAAAAAGAGAGATATAATTAGAAATAATTTTCCCGCTCGCTTGCGCAGGGTATCTTCTAGTTGAAATTAAACTAATCCAAAGCGAAAAATGCATTCTTTTTTCCATATCTATTAAATCTCAATTTCTTAAGCATAAATTGCGAATCCGGTCTATAGATATATTATACATATGTACAGTTTTCATTAGAAAGGAAAATGCGTTTTATTAAACTTTAAAAAAAAATGTCCAGGTTAATTCTTTCATTTGATAGTAATAAATAAGCTATTAATATATTTTACTTTTATCAATATAAAGTGAAGGAATCGGTATTGAATTATATTAAGATTGCAGATATATCAACTCGACTTGATTTCGGTGCAAAGCACATAGGGTCTAGTGCTATAATTAAGAATGATAAATATCCAAACCATGTTCATCGATTTATTTTTGAACATATAATTTAGTTTTTTAACACAAGACATAGAAACATTAAAACAAAATATTTAAGAGGAGCACAGATTGGCCCGTCTGTTTGCGTGATATAAATGGTTGAATTTGAGAAAGGAGCAAACAATCTGCAAGTAAGTAAACCGCGGAACACGTCTGACATTTCAGAAAAAGTCAAAATCTTTTCAATCATGTCTAGACAAAAAGATAATTAAGTTTGTCGATTACAAAAACAAAGTTAAAGTAAAGGAAATGAGATATGTTGGACACGATTGATCTCTGTTAATGATCAGTTGAATAATGTTAAAATGAAATTAATTATTCAGTGTATCTGATTTTATGGTTTTTTGACTTGGTTGCATAAAAAAATGATTCTGTTCTCAGAATTATAAAAATACTCATCAAAGATTTTGGATGTAATCCAACACAGGAAAAATATAATTAATTTACCATCAAGAACCGAATAGAAATTCTCAATCATTTTCTGAATTAAGGATTTTTCGTAAAAGCATGGATTAATTAATGAAAAAAGTGGTTTACATTTTCTATTGTCGATATAAAATTGATAATGAATACGAACATTACATGAAGGCTTGAGCATTCAATATTTCTAATACAGATAAAGCTTTTCATAAGGAATACATGTAAACATGAACTTAGTTAACAATCTGTCTACACCATATAAACTCACCGCAACGTCTAACATATTCAAAATAACCAGTTCTGTATTTACACAGAAGAACAAAGTTTACACATCGGAGTCTTTGGTCGCTTGCGTGGCTTGGGCAGCAGTGTAAGTGTTTTTGGTCCGCCGGTATTCCTGATGAAGAACGTTTTTGAGAAATAATTTCAAGAAAGTGTCTCTGAACTGTTTGCTCATGGTGCAGTACAAAACGAAATTGATTCCATTGTTTATCAATGTGATTATATCCAATAAATCCCCCAAGGGGAGATAAATATGCATGAAAAAACTATCGTCTAGACCACCCATAACACTGAGGATCCCTTGAGGTGTTTCTGTAAGTAAAAATAGAATTACCACTGCCAGGATATGCTTAAAAAGTTAAAAATAAAGAGCTTTCCAAACTAAACATGCACCTGATTCCACCTATGATTTTATTTAGGTCCGTGTTTGAGCTGCTCTCACTTTGGTTTTGTTTCATTTGACCTTTGGTGTTAGTTTGTGATTTTCATTCTTTATATATTAATTCCATTCTTCAACCATAATTGTTGAAGAATAAAACATGTTCCGCTTACTGTCTCTGTCTCTATATATGTATACGATTTTAATGTTTGAAAGAAATTAACTTAAAGTATTGAGACAAATTTGAAATTTACCTACATGTATTCGTTAATTCCTCGGCTCATACAAAAATATATCGATTTATTTACAAAATTATACAATATTCAATAAGTAAAATGTTTAAAAAATTTATTTTTCCCTTTATATTCTTTTCTTTATACTGTTGATTCAGTTTGGTAGTATAAAAAAATCTTTACGTACATTTAAATACTCTATTTGTTTAAATAGACGGGGCTTTGCATAAAAAAATTAAACATGTATAAAAAAAAGAGCCCCATAGACCTTTTAGGTCACCTGAGCATCATGCAACAACTTTCCAATGATTGAATCAGTGGTTCATGTTTTAAACTAAACACCATGGCATTAACACGGCACACCAATTCGTTCGGCTGCTAGATTACAGAGGTATGACATGTCATCTATTATATACCCAGTGAAAACCCTTCTGAAAAAAAAATGTACAATGCTACTGCACAACTGTATGCCAGCCAGTAGAGCCTAGTCAGATTGTACCCCAGTGTAACTAGACCCGAATTGTTCAGTGGTATAAACGGTACCGCCTCTTCAACAGCTAATGTGACGAGTAACACCGATACTGCAGGTAATTCAACCCCTACTCTGTTGAATTTATCATGTATTATTCATTTGAAGCACTTCAGCTTAGGTCATTTTGGTCTTTACAGTTTTCACTTGGCTTCTCTGTCGAGGCCAGTATCAGAAAATTTGTCAATTTGGAACATTACTAGTAGGAGTCAAAGCACCTATGAGCCGCTGACATTTTTTGTTGAATAACGCTTGTTGATCAAATATTACACGTCCATGGAATGGTGTAGTGATGAAAGCGGACAGTCCCGAATGACGGGTATTTTGCAGTTGTCCAATTTTTGCGGACAGAATAAATCCGCAAAAAATACAATCAATGAATCTGATGTCAACGTCATATTTTTCTGTGCATCTGCCTGTAATTGAACTTGTAAATATTTAACATGATAGTGCTTATTTACATCAGAGCGGGGATATTACTAGTAAGCATTGGCTCACAAATTTCTTGTTTCCTTTCGATATGATATATCTTGGTGAGCCTGAGATTAATGATACCAAAGAATCTGACACATCTGTTTCATACTTGGATATTTTACTTGAAAAAGACGTTAATGGTTATCTAACAACAAAGCCCTATGATAAAAGTGATGACTTTAACTTTCCTATCGTCAACTTCTCTTACTTATGCAGCAATATACCTTCATCACCTGAATACGGCGTTTTTATATCTCAGTAAATTCGAATCGCAAGAGCATGTTCTGCGTATGAACAGTTTCTAAAACGAAGTTAATTATTGACAAATAAGTTGATGAAATAAAAATATCAGCAGTCTCGTGTAAAGTCATCATTTGGTAAGTTCTTTTGTAGATACATGGAGGGGTAGTAAAGTCAGCAAATAAATTGTATGTCCATTATTTAAAAGCCGAATTAACGACGGATTTTTCCGTTATTTCCCGAGCATGACAAAGAGCACGCGGTGTATGTGACCGGTCAGCAGGAGATGCTCACTACTCCATGGCACCTGATCCTACCTCTGATACTTTAGAGATTCGTGTTTGCTTTGCTCATATTTTGTTTTGTTTTATGGACTTTGATATTAAATACTGTTCGTTATCTCCTTATCCTTCATGCATTACAGATATCGAAGCACTTCGAGAAATTTTAATTTTTTTTTAAGCCACTGTCTGCAGAACGGTTGGAACAAGTTCATGCTGAAATAAAATCGGGCAAAAAGCAGGTGAACAAAGGATTCGAAAAAAGTAGAAATGTTGAAGCCATTGGATACAAGTTTCCATCTTGTGAATTGTGAAATAGATCTCGCTCTTTCACATTTTTATCAGTGGTATTAAGCAAATATACTAAGTAATTGACTGTGAAATTTTAGTTTTACATTTGTATACTTTAACTTTAAGAGTTTGAATGTTTTTATTTTTTTTAAAATAATTTTGACTGTCATTTTTTGATACGGAAATAAAACGGTTGTTATATTCGAGTTGTTTGGTTCTTTCAGCTGTTATTTCCCTTAACTTCTGGTTGTCATTATTTATGCGGTATAATGCAGCCGCAGAAATTGAAAAACGGAAAAATTAATTGATTACTTTTTAGGGGGCAAATAGCAAAAATTTCCAACAGTAGAAAATACCCGTTATATGGTATATACATACGTTGGGTCCCCATATAGCACATATGCATCACAAACTGGAGTTTTATGGCTCTCTTACTGATCAGGCACGTAGCAACAGGGTGGCCCCCTTTTTTCCAAACATTACTTTTACTATTGAAAATGATTATTGAAAAACAGGTTGGCCCCCCAGTTGATACTACGGTACAGTAATATAAGGGGAATGCAGTTTTGTATGCGAAAAAATTGGTACTAAAATAAGTCGGCATCTGATAACAAGAGGCCCATGGGCCACATCGCTCACCTGAGAAGCTTTGACCATTCTGTTCTTTACCAGATTTCCCCCTTGTAATACATAATGCATCCCCACATTCTTCTTCGTGTCAGTACTCTTGAAACGGGACTTCGGTTAAGAAAAGATAAATGTACAATAAAGGTATTTACAAAAGTATAATATTCTTCTCGCTGCCAACACCATTCTAATTGCAAAATTTTATGCACTCATTAAATTCATTTCGTTCTACCGTCGAAATAAAGTCCGATGTCTTATAGCGTGCTGTGTAATCTGCGGAAACAACTTCTCAACAGATTTTCTGCAAAATCCATTGAATTTTGTTTGCAAAGCCCATTAATGGTAATACCGGTATTCCAGAAAACGTGGCGAACAATTGAAATTTTAATTATTCTCACTAGAATTCTTCTCAGGATATTTTTCTCTTCAAACGGTTTTGAAGATTCTAGTTAAATAAAAAAGATGTCTACTCAATGGATTGCGACCCCTGAGACGTCTGTAATTTTCTTTTATTACAAATATTTCGCTTTTTTTTTTTATTCAACGTCATACACGACAACATTTGTTAATCTGAAATTATCAGATTTTCCTCAATGCAGGCAAAGCCTTTGAAGATGTATCTATCTCGTTGTTAGAAAAGACTATCATTACGTTTTAATGTTCATTCGGAAGTCGAAACAAAGAATTTTAAAGAATAAAATTAGAGAATTTTCTACCCCTAATATTATTGAAGTGATCGTGGTTCAAAGGTGAACGAAACTTATGGATACACCTGAGCATGAATTTTAATTTTAAGTGATTAAGTTTTTAATTTTAAAAACCAAAACTAGGATAAAAGGATTGCATGAGGCGCCTTTATATCTGGAAGCCTTAATATTAAATTACGTTTCTTTTTAATTGTCATTTGCAAAATTACTTTGTTAAAAACATTATGATCATACACACATGTACTCTGAAGTTAATATTAAAAGGATGCTCGAGTTTCTGATTCACAATATCAATGTGTTTTTGGAGATCAGGTCTTCCAACAATCTATTGGAAATCCACTGGGTACCAATTGGGCCCAGTTGTAAGCAGACCTAATTTTTTTTTACTCATATCAAGCTGATTTTGTTCAAAATATTTTGCTTGAAAAGAAAAAAATGCACTTTCTGTGGCCTTCAATTCGACATTTTGATTACATCAACGACTAGCTGCAATAATAAAGCCCTCTCACTTTTCTTTTTTTGGAGAGGGCTACAACTACTTGGATCTCGGCAATGGTGCAAAATCAGGAGTGATTCATTCCCCCACGGATTTCGGCTCTAATTGTCAGTAAATGGCTATTATTAACATTTCTTACCTGGACTTCCAAATTATAGTTATCCAAGACATATAGCTGTATACCGATCCCAAAATATATAGAACAATCCATATATCGGTTATTTTTCGTGTATGTCAACATCACAACTTGAGTTTATCCGCCAACTTTCCATACTTATGCAGCAAGATACCTTCATCACCTGCATACGGCGTTAATATATCTCAGTTCATTCGATACGCAAAAGCATGCGCTGCGTTTGAACAGTTTCTAACACGGGGCAAATTATTGACAAATAAGTTGATGAAATAAGAATATCAGCAGTCTCGTTTAAATTAAGTCATCATTTCGTACGTTCTTTGGACGATACAATGACCTTGTCAGCAAATACAACTTATCATTGAGTCAAATGCTGACTGGCGTTTTCATACTAATGTTAGTCCATTATTTATACACTGAATTGACGACGGATTTTTCCCATATTTCCCGATCATGACAAGGAGCACACAGCGAGTGTGACCGGTCATTTGGGGATTCTTACTTCTCCATGGCGTCTGATACCACCTCTGATGTTTTAGAGGTCCGTGTTTGCTCTGCTCCAATTTTGTATTGTTCTATGGACTTTTTGTTTATTGAATACTGTTCGTTATCTCCATATCCCTCATCTAATTAAAAGTTTCTATAATGGAAGATATTTTTGCTTGCATATCCTAATAGAATTTCCGACATCAGCAAAATATCTGGAAGGTCAGATAGGTACCTCTCTGTCCTTCATCATTAACAATGATTTATTAGAAATATATTTATTTTAATCATTCTCATCTCTTAGTCGACCTTAACAGCTCATGGCTGTTAAATCAGAGTGTAGGTAAATTATCCCATGCTGTTCACATGACACGTTCCTTTTTTCAAAATTTTTGTGGATTTATTGATGGAACTGTTCGACCAATTAACCTACAATTTAGAAATCAGAGGATAGCTTTTAATGGACATACAGTAGTCCACTCACTGAAATACCAAAGGATAGTTTTACCTAACGGTATTATAGCCCATATGTTTGGACCCATTTAAGGGAGGCGACGTGAGCGGGTTACTGAGAGAAAGTCACTTGTGTGATCAGCAGGCATGTAGCATCGTTTTTGAAAGTGGGGGACCAGTCAAATTTTTTCTTTGGGGGGTGGGGGGTGTAGCGGACAAAAGTCATGTGAGTGAATGAAAAATTGTATTTGCTGACAAGGTCATTGTATCGACCATAGAACTTACGAAATGAAGACTTTTAAGGGGACGACTTTTTGATTCTTAAAGGGGGGGGGGGCGCTGGCAATTTTTTTCGAGTCAGATTACTGAGTATTCATTTTCTTGTCGGTGAAGGACAGATCATTTATTTCCAATGAGATCAAGGACAGATTATTTATTTCCAATGAGATCAAGGACAAAGTATTTATCTAGATTATTTATTTCCAGTCAGGTCCGAGGACAGATTATATATTATCAACACTTTCGAGGACAGATATTTCCAAAATCTGCCAGCCCTCCCCCACCTCAGAATCAAATGGTCGTCCCCTAAACGAGACTGTTGATATTCTTGTTTCATCAACGTGTTTGTCAATAATTTACCTCGTTATAGAAATTGTTCATACGAAGAGCATGCTCTTGCGTATCATATCAACTGAGATATTTAAACTCCGTGTGCAGGTGATGAAGGTATATTGCTGCATAAGTAAGGGAAGTCGAAGATAGAGAAATTAAAGTCATCACGATTATCATATAGCTTGGTTGTTAGATTACCATTAACATCTTTTAAGTAAATATCCAAATATGAAACAGATGTGTCAGACTCTGTGGTATCTTTCATTTCAAACTCATCAGGATACATCGTATCGCCATAAGAATTGAAATTACCATTGTTAATTGACAATACGTCGTCGATATATCTAAATGTCAAGTTGAAGGCCACAGCAAGTGTTTCTTCTTTTCACGCATAAGATATTTGCACAAATTCTGCTTCATATGAATACAAAAATAGGTCTGCTGATTAGAGGGCGCAATTAGTACCCATAGAAAGTCGTAGATTTGGGCCTAAGTTAGTCCGACCAAAAAAGTTACGCCAAAATTAAGACGGGCCTAAGTCACATTTCAGAAAGCGACGTAAGATCGGGCCTAAGACCAAGACCTTTCCGCTTAGTACTAAGCATGCGCAGATCGTATTTCATTTGGTTTAGAGACTACAATGACATATGGCGGATCAAATTAATATCACACTTAAACCTCACATGAGTTAAGCACAGAGAGCATATGTTTTCTCTCTTTTTTCAAACAGATATATAACGCAATCCTATCCATATACGGAAGGTCAAAAAATTAAATAACTATTTTGGCATGCTCAGATAAATTTTAAAACTGAAAATCTACATAGGTTCAAATTGCATTAGGAAAACATAAACATGTACATGATTGTGATATTTTGATAAAAAAAATGTACGTTAAAACTCAAACGATGTACATAGCATACTTACTCGCGACAAAATGGGAATAATTTAATAAAAGAAATTTTTAAAGTAATTTTCCTTGGAGTATTAGCCATATTAATCGTTTCCTTTTCCCTTATGGTTTACATTGAAATAATTACACATAAGATAAACAGCTGTAAAGGGCTACAACAAGCTTGTAGCAAACATATTTTTGTCTCTGTAACAAGTTTCAAAAGGGGAAAAGGGGTTGGTAATCCCCCCTCCCCCCTAAACAATTGACAAGCTAATGAAACCTAAACTACAGAAAGGAACGCCATTAAATGTCCAAGCCAAAAACCTAATTAATTTTTCAAAACATGGAATTTGCTAGAGCTCGTCCTTACAGCAACAAAAAAGGGGGGGGGGGCATCTGAAGGAAAATTTACTATAGCAAAAATACTACAAAAAGTGATATATATATAAATTACTGACATACATGTATTTCCACTCTGGAGCATATTTATTTATATAGATCGGGAAAGGTACATATTTCAACATCACCCCTTTTTTCGTACATGTAAATCTAGCAATTCCTTTTCAATTTCCATGAAGAGTGTGATCATACAATATTTCTTTATAGATGCAGGGTTTAATCTAGATTCAAAGCTGTTAAAAAAAGTCACCATTTTCATTCTATTAAATAATGGTAGTTTTTTTAAATCAGCAAAATCTCTTCCATTTTGTTTCTCATTTACAATAAAACATTTTAAACACTTTAATTACCACTTTTACATATAATATATTGATCAAAAAGGACACTTTCAAGCACAATTCTTCTGAGAATAAAAACCTTTTTTTATTATTAAATTGAAAGACCCATTGCACATACCGGTATTTACGCCCAACATTGACTTTTGAAACAGGAATGAACAGTGTTATGCACAGAATATCTATTAATACTGGAACATTTTACAAATTCACATTTTTCTGTTTTATTAATATTGTGTATTAAAGTAAATGGGAAATTAAAGATGCATGAATTTAAGCTAATAGTTGATGGCATAGATACCGAATATTTTTAATTATCTTAAATAAACATCGTTTTTTAATAATATATTCTTTGAGGATTTTATTGAAACACCATGCATTTCAAAACCAAAAAATATATCCGCGGAGTGCAAAATATGACAGTACACGAAGAAAAAAACTGAAAGTGCAGGTCAGCATACATTACGCAGCTTAATTTTTAAAATAAAGCACTATGACGGGGGAAAAGTGGGAAGATTGCAACCCCTCCCCACCCTATGCGTGCCTGTTTTTTAAACTCTGGTACTTCTTAAATTCCTACCTAATTTCAATTCAAAATTCTTAGTTATAAATTTCTAGTTGATTCCACCTCTTACGGGAAAAAGTCTGCACCCTCGCTGGATTTTATTACCTTTCATTTATCCTACACAATAATTTTAAACACTAAGTTATATATTTCACGTTTTTTTTTTTTTTTTTACATATCATATACATATAATTTTGTATATAAATAGGTATTATATCGTATACATATAGAACAATTAGTCTTTTATCTCATTGTGATCAAAGCACTTGCCACTGTTTTCAAGTTATGTACAGACTAAGCACTTACGCTACTCATGAGCAGGCCTAGATTTAAACCCAAATAAATTTTGTATATAAATAGGTATTATATCGTATACATATAGAATAATTAGTCTTTTATCTCATTGTGATCAAAGCACTTGCCACTGTTTTCAAGTTATGTACAGACTAAGCACTTACGCTACTCATGAGCAGGCCTAGATTTAAACCCAAATTTAGTCTCGACTAAGTCTCCGCCTCTTTGTGACACGCTACTTAGTCCGATTCTCGGGTTTAGTCACTGATTTAGTCCGGACTAAGCTTACAACTGGTCATAGGTCTTTTTGAGAAACGAGCCCCTGGTCTCCAAAAAACACATAGATATTGTCAATCAGAAACTCAAGCATCTTTTTGATATCAACTTTAGAGTACTTTTGATTACAATCTAGTAAATGGTTTTTAACAAAATAATTTTGCAAATGACCAATGACAAGGTAAGGAAATTTACGAGTTCCATTTTTAGGTTACCTGAGTAAACTCAGGTGACCTATTGCTATCCGTTTTCGTCCGTCGTCGTTCGTCGTGCGTTAACATTTAAACATTTTCAGCTTCTTCTCTGAAACCGCTGAACCAATTTCAACCCATTTTGCCGTATATCATCTATGGGTGAAGGGAAACAAAAATTGTGAATTTCGTGGTCCCTGCCCCCCTTGGGCCTGGGGGGTGGGGCAAAAACCACTAAAATTAGTGCAATCTTTAAAAATCTTCTTCTTTACTCCTGGACATCGAGCAGTCAAACTGTTCATATGATCTTAATCAGCATTGAGTCCTCTATAAAAATTGTGAAATTCATGGCCCTAGGGTCAGGGGTTCTGGTGTTAGGGAGGGGCTCTATTGATTGTATAGTAATAATGCATTAATTCTTTGAAAATCTTCTTCTCTGCTCCTGGGTGTTCAATAAACTAATTAACCCCTTCACTTCCGTACCGGTCAAATTGACCGGTGGCGCGTTAAAACACGAATTCGCGAAAATAAGATCTCCGTATCTATTTTGTGGTAGCATGAAGGTATATAACCTATATATCATCTTTTTGGAAATTTTCTCTACTTTTAAAATATATAAATCAACAACCGATTTTCAAATTTTGCTGAGCATTTCAATTGCCTGAATAAGGAATTGTAAACATTAAAATTAGGGTAAAAATGGAATTATTTCTAACTAATCCATAGTGAATCGGTGTAACGAACACCTCCCTCCTTTTCTCCACAGGAGGAAAAACCTCGAAATAATTTATATCGCACCAAAATATAGAAATGAAAAAAACATTGAATATTTTTTCTGTAGGTGGAACATCTTGCTATGTATGCGAAGAAACCACGTCGCAACAGACCTGTAAATCTGGGGTGAAACTTCTACAAAATAGGATGAAAGGAGGACTCTTTATCCGAAACTGCACTGCTAGCAGATATTGCAAGGTTGAAGCTATAATGAACGCTGGAGGTAATGAAACTCTCTTGAATAACTTGAATAAAAACGCAAGAATTACATTTAGCAAGCGTATTAATTGATAGAAAAGATGATGAATCATTAAACAACTGTAAATTTTAATATCTTTGGCATCACCGGATTTTGATTCGAACTAGGTATTATTAAAAGTCATATAATTACAAGTAAATCAATAATGATGTCTCAATTTTGTCATCATTTATATTACACCCATGTTTAAATTATGAGGAAATAGAAGCATGTGTCTTGATTAGAACGTTTCGTTTAGAATTCCGAGATCATACAATTATAGGTTACTAAATCAATGTACTTAATAATTGATTTCCTTTTTGTCGTCAGCGATACTCTTGAATGAAATAAAGGAATTGGATGTCAGTGTTCATTAAATAAATTGCCTTTTTTTCAAATGGTTTCCAAATTACAAGAATAACCAAACTTATTGCAATTTAATTAGGCACACTGCTCCGTCATTTGTTTCAGTGGTTAATTTTTCAATGGGTTAGATAATTTTATAGATATTCCACTAATGGGTAATGTTTTATCACACAAAATTAAATAATTTTGTGAGAGAACATTTCATTAATTTGATGGTTAGTAGCTTGTATTCTTTAACCAAAAAATTAATCATAAACAATAACACGGGGAAAATATAATATTATATCAAGGATTATTTCATAATGATCGTCGATTTTTAAAAAAAAAAAAATGTTGGCATATATCTTGTTCCTTATAACCATGAAATAATTTCGTTTGCAGGTGCCACTGTAAGCTTTATACGTGGTTGTACAAATGGTGAATACTCAGGTCAAAATGTCTCCATACTGGCCAAAACTGTGCTTCCAGACAACCGGACCCAGTGCGCATATGATCACCTCTCGGGACTCACGTTTTGTATTGCCCTTTGTCATACTAACTACTGCAATGGTCCCCAAATAACAGATACATCTGGAGGAACAATACCACAGGAAGTGTTGTCACTGTGTATTACAGTCTTTGTTCTGGTGATGGTCGTTGTTCCTGAGTACCGGTGAAATGGTGGTTCCGGATGGATATTTTCTTTTTCACACACTCAAGAATAGTGCACAAGGAACAATAATGATCTTGAATTAACTGATACTCGTTTCAGAGTTGAATGATTCAGAATCAGAAGATAAGACATGTATTTTTAATATTCTATGTGAGGAGTACCTGTACGTTTTAATATAGACCACTATAATTCCATTCTAATGTTACTAAGGAGAGTATTTCTCCGTCCAATGATATTAAAAAGGACTAAAAATGGATATTATCAAAAATTTCGAAATAATTTTAAGTTCATGTGTTTCTTTGTTTATCGTCCTTTTCGAAATTTTTCACTCGTTTCAAGACCTAAACACACATGTTCGTGCTTGTGAAGGGTTGCAAATTTAGACCTATACTCGGCTCTCAGATAGGAGTATTTAAATGACTGCAACATGATGTCGGTTTATGTTTCATCCGATTAACCGATCTTTACGTCGAACCCGCAACGTAAGGACCAATCCCTTTTCGATTCTAGATCAGACGCTAAATTAAATGAATGATGGATTGGATGTTGTTTAATGCCCCTCTCTTTTTACTCATATGAAGACACTACCACTTACAATTGCCGACGGAGAGCTAAAATTGTTGTCAAATGATTCGAACTTTCGATGTAAGGATCGACTCCTTACTTTGCGACTCTAAAGTAGACGCAGTAACCACTACGCCACGCTGGTGACTCGCCCTATTTAAGCACTACCCAACACGGTCGAAATGCATTGGTAAGGATTAGAATTCATAGCACCAAACTTTTACTAGAGACAACCCTCAACGCGTGCAGGTCTTACATCATTAACAGAGAGATTGGTTCACAAGTATAATAATCTACAATGCAACATATTAATGAGCATACTGTAACAACTACGAGTACGTTATTATCGGCTGCAGGAGCTGGATTTGAATTTGATTCAAGTTTGGAATGATTTTTAATAACAAGAGACCCATAGGCCTTATAGGTAACCTGAGCATCATGCAACAACTTTCAAATGATTGAATTTGGTTCATGTTTTAAGCTAGATGCTATGGCAAAGTTTACCACTGGATTGCGATTTCCTTAATATTGCGTTTCGCACAAATCGGAACAGACAGGCGGACGGACATGGCAAAATCTATATACCCCCGAATCAACGATGAAAGGGGCATAAAATGTTTACAGAAAAATAAATATTCGATTTTTTTCGACAATATAGAAAATTAAAATTGTTCCTGTAACTTTATTTTCCAATTTACATTCTTTTTCCATCGCTAAAAGTGGGGGATATTATTTCTATGTAATACTTTTGTTTTCACGCAATATATCGAGAAGCCTTTGAGCCTTTGTGATTTTATTTTTATTCCACAACTCCCTATGACATAAGAAAGACTGATATTTCATTCGAGATCGTAAGATAAAAGTCGTAAATTCACAAATTCTGCTGTGGAAATTTTTTTCCCCGCCGATATCTTAAGGAACTTTTGAGGTTTGCAATTACATTTTAGACCATTATAACTCCCTATGGCCCCGTCGGCCCTTCTTAAAATTCGTCGTATCGCCCCTCCCCCTTTAGATCCGTTCATACTGTTTTATTCCTTAACGGGGGATATAGATCCTCTGAATAAGCCTGTGAAGATACCTTTTTCTGATTATATCGAAAATATACATTATCCTTTGCCCTAGCGCCTATAAATTTAATTTGCAGTTATAACGATAAAACAGCTTATATTAGTTTCGTAAATTGTTATCTGACCAAATGGTAAAATTTTAGGTTATTCAGGTACCTATTTTATAAATAAAAATCAAGTTGCACTTTCCTTAACTTAAAATTTTTAGAACAAATTTTGAGAGTATTGTTTATTTTAATCATGTTAACGGTTTGAATTTTCAGATGTTAAAAAAATAAATATATTCTTTAAAATAATGCAAGATAATTAGTTTCATAGTTGACTTACCCGAAAATGGCATATCCAAGAAAAAAGTGACAATGATAGCAAAAATTATCGACATTTCTAACTGAAGTTTCTGTACTTGTCTTTACATCTACGCCATGCATTTTCATTCCTTGGATGGGTAATTTTCTCTAGGCGGGCTTTGATTCTTTCGTTTATGACATTGGGAATTAAATTAATATGCCTAAGTAAAGGACAAAATGGTATGTCAATATTTACGCGTATCTTAACCAATAATACACACGAACCTTTTCGACGGAAACATATATTTTGCTAAGTGTTAAGAGGTGTTCTGAATATTGCTAGGTAGGTTTGATGGAATAAAAAAACTTAGGAAACTTCCATAGATTACATATAAATCCTTGTGTATTTACCGATAAGAAACACCTTATACTACCTACTTATGATTAAAATAGAGTTTACAATTGATAATTGTCCTGTATTTCTGCTTATGGATAGATAACACACTTTTTCATACAGTTTGTCTCATACAACGTATCTTGTATAATGTTTGCTAGGTAAAGTGAGAGAACTCGTTTAGATGTTGTCACAATATTACATTTTTGGAGGAAATTTGCTTTGGATACTGGATTTGACCTACATTTTCTAGATGAGAGAACAGGTGAAAGGTTTTTAAGTAGATTCAAAGACCAGAAGCTATTTAACATATCTGTATAAAGCTTGCATGGACGATGCAGTAAGGGATGCGCATAATCAAAGCTTCTCCAGATGCAGTTGGATATAGCCTACAATTAACATATAATGCTACAAGTTTTAAATAACAGGTCTATTACATGTACAAAAATAATAAATAAGCCTGTATTAATCAGATATGCATCGAATGAAGCATCAATGCATAAAATTCTTCAGTTGCTGGTGTTGACTTGCATTTTTTCGATGAGTTAATTTTTTTTAATAAGAAAACTTCATTCTCAAGTAATTGCAAGTCCTGTCATACCAAAATTACTTAAAACATGTCTAAGGTTGCACACTATTAGATTTTTATTTTTTGTGTGGGACTTTTGCTTGATTAAACACAACACTCCTCCAGGTGACCTCCGTAATACCTAATTATATTTAAAAAATAAAATGTTTGCAATCCTAAGGGGAGACTTATTTTTGTCTAGTAATCAATTCATTGTCAACAATTTAATTGCTATTACAGACAGAAGTATTTGTTGTTCTTTTGAATAGCAGAAGTTATATGCAATTTTGTATAAAGCTGACAAGGTTGTACAGATCACGCAAGAAATCTGTTTGAAGTATACGAGGAAAAGAATATTATTGAGAGACCTCCTATATATTGGTCACATGGGAGTCTACATTACAGAATAAGTTTACTCTGTCTAAATGTATTATAACCGCCCCTTACGAAATGCATAGTAACTTTTGATATTTAATAGTTGAGGCTTGATCCCATTGTGTACAGTAAAGGTCATAGTCATATTCGTCACATTACAGGTCAAAGGTCAATTATTGTAATGTCATTTACTGAATATTTATAATTTTTACATTCATTTATTTTTTTAATCGCTAAAATATTTGAAACACTTGGTTCAGTTGTCTGCACTTTGCATTAGTTCTAGGATCCATTTAAACAACTCCGTTAATTTCTTTTTACTGGTGTCAATACACTTTTAAATAAATGTTGCCTTTATAAACTTTGCAATCGATGAATTACAGTAAATGGTATAATTTTGTTTGAAGTCCCTTGTCTAATAGGCAATTCACACACACTCTCTCTCTCTCTTATAATAACTGAAATCACAATATCACATTCTGAATTAAAATCACTTAGAAAAAATACATTCGATAACCTCTTGTCTGTGGTAATTCATTACTCTTTTTAAGTTTATCAAAATATTTGGAGTTCAAACTTTTTTGAACGGCATACTCTGAAGGTAGCTAATTCTAAAACGGGATGGGTATGGATCCATGCTTTAATTAAAAGAACATTTTGAAAAAGACGTGTTAAAAGCTGATTACAACAAAACATAATGAGCATTTCTCTGTAACCAATTGTGTTTAGAGTGTTAGGCCATTAAGGTGCCCTTATCGTGGTGGGGAGCCATCAAGTTCAGGTGCGAGGGAGGGACCTGTAATTGACATGATGTGTAGCGTCTGCTCAGCCTAGTTACGGGGCATTAATCTGACGAGGAACAATATTCCCACCTCATCAAGACACAAGACGTTGTCATGGAACCTCCCTGGAGAAATAAATTATCTAATATAAAAACCAATATCAAAATTAATTCGTACATTTGCAGACGGTGCCAGTGCGTCGTCAACAATATGTTTTTCTGCTCAAGTTTATGATTTCTATGTTCGATCGTGTTATATAAACTTGCGGGTTAAAAGTGAATTCTACTTGTTTATGAGCCGAGACGCATGTTCTGATGTCTTCGATAAAAATACAAAATAATATTAAAAGCTGTTATCATTTCCCCAACATCGATATAGACAGACGGGGTAATCATCTTTTTCCACTTTCTAAGGATTTACAATTCAATATCACGTATTGTAATTAAAATGTTAAGGATACTATTACCGTCGTTTGATGTTACATGTTTTACTTGATTAATATGACAAGCAAAATTCGCTTTGGTATTTGTAATATATAATTGTTTGTTTGTACTCGAGTACAAAAATCAGTTTGGTTCAAACCCTTATATACCCCCTCTAGAAAAGCGGGAGGGTATATTATAGTAATCGCTATAATATAACATCTCTTATCCGCAACTCTTCTTATACCACTGAATGAAATTCGATGAAACTTTCAGAGAATTTTTATAACATGACGGACGGACATCCCGATTACTATATACCCCCCCCCCCAGCTTTTCAAGCGGGGGGTATAATAATACGGAAAAGTTTGCGGTCGTTTCTTTCCTTGACTATGAGAAGGTGAAAGCAGACAAATCGTTATAAATAAATAGTCATATAAATTCTTTTCCCCTAGACTTATAACATTCAAACTGTTTACAAACGTGATGATAATAAACAAAGTTCTCTTTTTTTACTGCGAAATTCACGTCCTCTTGGAAAATTGTTAGAGCCTCAATTTGGAGCTCGTAGACCATGACTTTTTTTTTATCATTTGTCGATTATATAAAGAAAGCTAAATAATACTTGAGTAATGAACTAAGCAAACCATATGTATTTTTACAAACACTGGCGGCCCTTTTCAAAATTCAAGTCAAACTTCAAGGGACCAAAGAAGTCACGTCTCGTCACTCACGAATATGCATGTGAAATAAGAATTACATAGCTTCAACCAATCAAGACTAATTGGCAAGGTTAATTTCATCCATGGACAAGGTTAAAGCCATTGCCGACAAACAGAGCAAAAACTATACCCCCCCCCACCCCCAATTTTTAATATTGGGTCATAAAAACAAATGCGAAATTTTCTGAATTACAAGTGCCTCCAGAGTGAGCGCAAGTCGTGGGAAATCTTAAATATAACTAGATATCATTGAGATGGTGGCCATCTCAAAGAGCCCCACTTTTAGCAATAGTTTATTTTGAAGGTTTTTGAGATGAAAGGGGACAAAAAGTAACTACTCCCTGAAAAATAATACAATTAAAAAACTTTTTAAAATGTATCCTTTAGGAGAATTGTTGCATATCCTCTATCAAAATATGGAAGGAAAATCACAAATGTCCCATACCTAGTCAATTTGTATAAGGCTGAGTGGACTTAAAGGGAAAAAAATTATGCACCGAACAAAGATTTTAAACAGAAACGCTATTCTTGACCTTGACCTAGAAACTTTGTTCAAGGTCACTGCACATCAATTGACCACTGGCACCCTGTGAGTGAAGAATGAGCAACATGGAGAAAGGGGAGAGAAGACATACTCCTGACAAGGATTTTTCATATAATAATCTGCTATAACTTTAACCTTAGACCTAGAAACATGGTTCAAAAGCACTGCACATGCTTAACCCAAAGGCACTCTGTGAGTGCAGTATGGGCCACAATGGACAAAGTGGAGAGAAGATATGCTCCCAATAAGAATTTAAATGGAAAGGCTATTTTTGACTTTGACCCTTGACCTAGAAACTTTGTTCAAGGTCACATTCACTGACCAACGGCACTCTGTGTGTGAAGTATGAGCCACATTGGATCGATAGGAGAGAAAATATGCTCCGGACACGATTTTCATATAAATCTGCCATGACCTTAACCTTTGACCTAGAAACTTGATTCAAGATCACTGCACACCCTTCACCCAAAGACACTCTGTGAGTGAGTAATGAGCCTATTTGGACAAAGGGCAGGGAATGCTCCATACAAGGATTTTTCATATAATTCTGCTATGACTTTAACCAATGACGTAAATACATGTTTCAAGATCACTGTACACCCTTCACCCAAAGGCACTCTGTGGGTGAAGTATGTTCCAGATAAGGCCAAGGAAAGAGAAAATATGCTCCAGACAAGAATTTAAACAGAAGGCTATTTTTTTACCTTGACCCTTGACCTAGAAACTTTTTTAAGGTCACTGCACTTTCATTGACCACTGGTACTCTGAAAGAAAAGATATGCTCCGAATAAGGGTTTTTCATATACTTCTATGACCTTGACCTTTGACCTACAATCATTGTTCAAGGTAACTGCACACATTGTTACCATAAGACACTCTGTGAGTGAAGTGTGAACCAGATTGGGCCAAGGAGAGAGAAGATATGCTTCAAATAAGGATTAATCATTTAATTCTGCTATGACTTTGACTTTTGACATAGAAACATGGTTCAAGGTCACTGCACATCCGTTACCCAAAGGCACTCTGTGGGTGAAGTATGAGCAAAATTGGGCAAAGGAGAGAGAAGATATGCCCATGCAAATTTTAGCGCCAATTTTCATTTCCTGTCATTTGATTGGTCAGCGATACATCCAACATTGAAGAGTTCCAACCGTAGAGAGTTCCCAAAATGTCGTCTGTAAGCAGGTACCAGTATATATGGGTATATGTCTTGCGTCAATTCCCTGTCGGTCTGCACGTCGCACGAATACAGTGATTAGTATAAACTGTAGAGAGTTCAGCACTCGTACTAATTGTAGACATCATCCTAGCTGCAGATCTGTAACTTTTGGGAAGAATTTCTCAACTTTCCAGCATCGGTAAATTAACTACCTTTCATTCCCTAATTCTATGCACATTATTTAACTAATCTGTATATTTTATTCATCTCCCAACCCTTTATAGTTGTCTCTGCAAGTGATAAAATCACTTGATTAAAATTATACGTTAGATTGCTGAAAATTCACTTCAGGTGAGTTCATTGCCTGTAGAGACATCTAAAAATGGTTGAGAGGTGGATAAAATATACATATTGGCTACAGAATATGTCTAGAATTAGGGAGTGAAAGGTAGCTGATTGACCAGTGCTAGAAAGTGGAGAAATGCTCCCTAAAAGTGCGCATAAAATATTGCGCCGTAAATTGCAGTTTTTTTGCATTACGGGACCTGTAGCGTTATGGTCAAAAACAAATATATAATAAAACCATAACGCTACAGATCTGCAGCTAACATCATCCCTGCTTTGATTTTTTCTTTGATTATTAAAAAGATAGAATTTGACAATTTCATACATACGGCCTGATTTGAGTGGTCATCCGTGAGATCATCCCCTCTATGATTCTTCTCCTCCCAATGCTTGACTTTACACACATATCTTGTCCCTTCTGGATCTGTTCTCACTGAAAAATCTGTTTTCTGAAAGCTTTGCAAGTTCTCTTGACCACGGTTGCAAAAATAGTACATCTCAAAAAATGTTCTGTTTAACAGCCCCATAGCTGTATTCAAAGAAAAGGCATCACTTTCATAAAGTTCTGTAGATATACTAGATATTGTTTGTTAATGTTTTACCTCGGGTGCTCCCTCTCTCTTTATCTTAACCAACATAGCCTTAAAAACTTCGTTGCAAAACTACGGAATTAATGATATCCACTGATGTTTTCTTCAAAAAATGTTTTTGCACTCCAAATTTAATCGTTACATGTATTAAAGATTTCTTAGCATAGTAACTTCCGTCAGGTTTTCTCGGTTCAGCATAAAATTTCCCCAGTTTTTCGGACATCTCCACACTTGACATTTTTTCAAAATACTCGATGCTTATTTCATACTTTTCAATAAGGTAATCTAGTAAGAGCTTCAGGGCGGTTTTTACAACCTTTTGGGTATTTTTACTGTCTCTAGATTCTATATAAGAGCGCTTTAATATCTGCATCGTCAAACGACTGGTACCTGCTTACAGACGACATTTTGGGAATTCTCTACGGTTGGAGCTCTTCAATGTTGGAGGTATCGCTGACCAATCAAATGACAGGAAATGAAAAATGGCGCTAAAATTTGCATGAAAATTTCCGGGGATGGATAGCAAAAACTATACCCCTGGGTATAGCTTTGCTATGCGTGGAAATTTTAGACTATAGAAAAATAGTTATTTTACCTTCTGAACTTTATATAGGAAACATTTTATCAGAAGTATAATAATCACCACTACACTATTGTACTTGACACCTGATCCTACCTCAGATGTTTTAGAGATTCTTGTTTGCTTTGCTCCTGATTTGTGTTGTTTAATAAACTTTTGAGCTTGTTCGTTATCTCCATATATTTCATACACATGTAGTTACTAGGTATAAACATCGAATATTTATATTTACTGTAATAAAACAAAGGGGTTTATCAGGTTTGGAATTTAACTGAAAATAGAGTTATCACTCTTTCGTCATTGAATTCTCTGTTTTCTGCACAGCTTATCGTTCTTCATGCGTTAACAAAGTTTATCATATATTTTTAATTTCATTGATTCACGTTCACCTGATGCAAACACTTGAGGGATTTTTTTTTTGTAGAGTTTGCCATATGTAAAATTTTCACTATGCAACTTCCCCTGAATGCCAATTTAGTAAAGGTTTTTAAGTTTTATATATCGGAATATGCCAAGGGAAAGATTTTCAAATTTTAGAAACCACTTTTCATAATATGATCAACATAGCCCCACCCTACTCTAGAACCCAGGTGCCATGAATTTTACAATTTAGTAAATGGCCTAATGAATATTATACAAAAGACGAATAGGGCCACATAAAAAAATATTTTGATCTCGTAATTACGAGAAAAGATCTCGTTATTACGAGTTAATTATCTCGTTATAACGAGAAAAGATCTCGTTTTTACGAGTAAATTATATCGTTATAACGAGAAAAGATCTCGTTATTACGAGTTAATTATCTCGTTATTACGAGAAAAGATCTCGTTATTACGAGAAAAGATCTATAAAAAATGGTGCGTTTCATTGTTCTACTACGAAAGACGAATAGGGCCACATAAAAAATATTTTTATCTCGTAATTACGAGATCTTTTCTCGTAATTACGAGATAATTATCTCGTTATTACGAGAAAAGATCTCGTAATTACGAGAAAAGATCTCGTAGTTACGAGTTAATTATCTCGTTATAACGAGAAAAGATCTCGTAATTATGAGATGATTATAAATATATATTTATGCCATTATCTTGGAATTTTTTCTTTAATAAAAATGTGTGAAAAGGACGAAGTTATTAAATTGTGCCTCGATCTGGGATTAAGTAACACGAGGTTTAATTACACGACTAGGATAAATCATGTGATTAAAACAATCTCATGGGTTGCAAAGGCTCGGGGATAGAAAACACACAACACGTTATATAAATTCATATACCATCGCAAACCATTTGAGATTCTATATTTATTGCTTGGTAATAAAAAAAAGGGGTATCAAAAATGACATTCCATACAAGTGCAGGTTCGATGGAGTTACTGTAAATGCATTGAAGAATTAATAAACAGCATTCTTTTCTTTTTCCATCTTCTGATATTTCTTTTACTAATTTTATGAATTCCGTAGGTTCATCCATTTTACATTAAGAGAGAGTAGAACAATGAAACGCACCATTTTTTATAGATCTTTTCTCGTAATAACGAGATCTTTTCTCGTAATAACGAGATAATTTACTCGTAGTAACGAGATCTTTTCTCGTTATAACGATATAATTAACTCGTAAAAATGAGATCTTTTCTCGTTATTACGAGATAATTAACTCGTAATAACGAGACCTTTTCTCGTAATTACGAGATCTTTTCTCGTTATAACGAGATAATTAACTCGTAATTACGAGATAATTAACTCGTAATAACGAGATCTTTTCTCATTATTACGAAATCTTGTCTCGTAATTACGAGATAATCAACTCGTAATAACGAGATCTTTTCTCATAATAACGAGATCATTAAACTCGTAATAACGAGATCTTTTCTCGTAATTACGAGATAATTAACTCGTAATTACGAGATCTTTTCTCGTTATTACGATATGTTTTCTCGTAATAACGAGATAATTAACTCGTAATAACGAGATCTTCTCTCGTTATAATGAGATCTTTCCTCGTAATTACGAGATAAAAATATTTTTATATGTGGCCCTATTCGTCTTTCGTAGTATTACAACCATGCCGATATTTTGACAAATTGATGCTCAGGATAAAGGTACCATGAAATTCACTTTTTTGATCTTCTTCACCTATAGATGCTAAATGCTAAAACGTAGAGCTTGAAATTCCTTCAAAACACTACTCCTACTACAGTTTTGGTCTGATGGCAATGGCTTTGTCTGATTTCAATATAACTTGGCACACAAGTAGACTACACAAAAATACATTATTTTGTGCATCGGTTTTTGATTTTCATGAACGGTGTTGCAATGGTTAATAAAAATAATAATTTCTGTGAAATGCCTTTAAAACGCTACTCCTCCTACAGTTTTGGTCTGATTTCAATATAACTTGGCACACTATTAGACAACACTAAGATACATAATTTAGTGCATTTTTTTGATTTTCATGAATCTTGTTGCCATGGTTACTAAAAATACACATTTCTTTGATTGCCTGACGTCACGGCGTCAGGCACTACTAAGGATTAATATTTCCAAGGTGCAAAGCTAAGAGGTCACAGTTAGCCAGCATGTTGATTATCACCGGATTTTGTTAAATGCGTTTCAGCAATAACAGTAACCAGAAAAATAACCATATTGCTGATACAATAAATTGAAGTATATGTATTTATTTCCTTTGATTTTTGGACATTTTGTGTGTATTCTGGTCATTCCCTTAGTGTCTGATGATTGTACGTAAGTCAGTGTGTTTGTTGCAACAAAAAATGGAGAAATAATATGGGTAAGAAGAACAAAAAACGGAAACTTAGCCAAAACTGTAGCGGTGAACAAGTGTCACAAAGTAGTATAAGCGATAACGACTCTTCACGGTCCACGAGCTCAGTCATTCGAGACGCAACAGCTGTTTTATATGGAAACAGGCCTGCGACACCTATAACATCCACGCCAATAAATAAAGAATCAACTGTTAACATGGATATGGCAGTCCAAATAAGTGAAACAAACAAGAAACTCGACGATATCCTAGGTAAGCTTTCAAAACTTGATATAATCGAGAAGAGATTTGAGAGCCTAGAACTGACAGTATCACACTTGAAAAGGTGTTTTGATGACTCCGAAAAAAGATCTGGCGACTTTCAAAAATCATTAGAGTTTTTTTCAAATCGTGTTGATGTTTTTAAGTCGAAGTTAAAAGAGACTGATAGGGGTATGGACGATCTGGACTGGAAATTTATGGAAGCGGATAAGGGACTAGTTAATAGTTTAAAGGATCAGAAGAAGCATATTGAAAAACTGGAAAAGGAGGTTCAGTTACTTACACAGGAAAGAGACGGTATAAAAGAAACTGTTGAAGATCTTCAGTGGAGGTCCATGAAGAATAATTTAGTTTTCACTGGTCTGGGAGGAGAGTCCAACAAAGAAAACACAGAAGAGAAGCTGAGAGACTTCTTATATTATGAGCTAGGCATAGAGCATAATATTCAATTTGGAAGTGTACACAGATTTGGAAAATTTGAGCGAGGAAAAAACAGACCCATAGTCGCCCGATTTCTATACCAAAGTGAACGCCAGCTGGTGAAAATTTTGCAGTTGTCCAATTTTTGCGGACAGAATAAATCCGCAAAAAATACAATCTAATTAAAATTGGATGTTAGATCCGCTTGCATACTTGCTACACTAACATCTAACAACATCCCATAGAGGTTCACGTCAGAGGTCAAAATCTATCAACCAATCAAATTGTCTCTGGCAAAATCATCGGATATTTGTTGACGTTATCGAAGCGAGTAATTCTAGAGTTGTTCCGAATTTGACCTCTGACGTGACCCTCTATGGGATGTTGTTAGATGTTGGTGTAGCAAGTATGCAAGCGGATCCAACATCTAGTTTTAATTAGATTGCAAAAAATACAATCGCAAATTATTCTTAGAAAAAGGTTTACAATATTTGAGATTTATTTAACTATTATTATAATTTTATTAGCAAAATGGGGTGAACAGGTGAATTTCTACCTGCACAGCTAATCTTTCAGGGGACAACTTCTGCAGGCATTCAAGCCTATGACTTTCCATTAGCTTGGCATATAACGTCCCAACCACTGGGCTAACAGCATGACACAGCTTGAGTACACGTCAATGATTTTCATGCCCCATATCCTAAGAACAAATTAAAATAAAAACGACTTGGACTTCTAGACGCGCAAAAAGCATTATGCATTTTCGATGTATTCAGGGTGCAGATCGGGGAAGAATTTATCAGTGATTTTAAGAAAAACGGAATTTGCATTGTGTTTATACCTCCAAACTGCGCTGATCGTTTACAACTGATGGATCCGACCGTGCAAAAAATTGTACAGGATAAATTAATGGATCGGTTTCATTGTGTTCCAGAAGCGTAAAAAGAATTGGATAGATTACATGATCAGTACGTACTGGTCCCTTCTGACAAAGCAGGTACCATTATTGTCTTCGTTTGTAAGGCTCATTACATAATTGTATTTTAGAAGAACTTGGGTTTTACTCTACAAGTAATAATCCAACTTATACTCATAGTTCCCTTTCTAAGGACGAAATTCTTAAGATACATATATCAGTATTGAATATTTTTAATATCCCGAAGAACCAAAATGAATTTGAACTACCACATATATACTGAAACCAAAAAATTCATAAGAATCCTTACAAACAAAGATACATTGCAGGTAAATGTTCAACCAAGCCTCTTTTTATACTCCTCACTAAGATACTGACAGTAGAGAAAGAAAAACTTCAAGAGTACTGTGCAACAATATATTAAAGAAGTGGTGTGAATCAGATGTGGTTACTCAAAAATTTGAAAGAACTTTTGGCCAATTTGAAATCACAAGATTTTACCAAAATCAACAACTTAAAAACTTTAGAATTTTCAACTTTATACACAACCATCCCCACGATAAATTAGAGTCCAGGCTTTTTGGTAATATTGACAGATGCTTTTATAATATAAATGGAACTCGTAAATTTACTTACTTTTTCATTTACAAAATTATTTTGTTAAAACACATTCTGATTGAACACACAAATACACTGAAATTCACATAAAAAATGCTTGAGTTTCTAATTAACAATATCTATGTGGTTGTTGGAGACTTGAAAAGAAGAAAACATGTCTGTGTGTCCGTGTGTCTGTCCGTAACAAATTTTCGTCGCAGTTTTTTTCAGCAACTTCTCGTCGTAGATGCTTGGAATTTTAACACAATCTTCTCTGAGGCATGCCATACGTTGGGATACATTTTACTTTAGATCTGATGTCAACTTCCTGTTTGTGTGCTATGTATGCCATATGGTAGGATATATTTCTGTTAAAATCTTATGTCAACTTCCTGTTTGTCTGTGCGTCTGTCCGTTTCATATATATAGATAATCTTCTTCGCAGTTTTCTCATTAAATATTCATAGCAGATGCTTCAAATTTTAGTACACTCTTTGTTGAGACATGTCATATGGTGAGATTAATTTTGATATGAATCTGATGTCAACATCATATTTTTCTGTGCATCTGCCTGTAATTGAACTTGTAAATATTTAACATGATAGTGCTTATTTACATCAGAGCGGGGATATTACTAGTAAGCATTGGCTCACAAATTTCTTGTTTCCTTTCGATATGATATATCTTGGTGAGCCTGAGATTAATGATACCAAAGAATCTGACACATCTGTTTCATACTTGGATATTTTACTTGAAAAAGACGTTAATGGTTATCTAACAACAAAGCCCTATGATAAAAGTGATGACTTTAACTTTCCTATGGTCAACTTCTCTTACTTATGCAGCAATATACCTTCATCACCTGCATACGGCGTTTTTATATCTCAGTCAATTCGATACGCAAGAGCATGTTCTGCGTATGAACAGTTTCTAAAACGAAGTTAATTATTGACAAATAAGTTGATGAAATAAAAATATCAGCAGTCTCGTGTAAAGTCATCATTTGGTAAGTTCTTTGGTAGATACATGGAGGGGTAGTAAAGTCAGCAAATAAATTGTATGTCCATTATTTAAAAGCCGAATTAACGACGGATTTTTCCGTTATTTCCCGAGCATGACAAAGAGCACGCGGTGTATGTGACCGGTCAGCAGGAGATGCTCACTACTCCATGGCACCTGATACTACCTCTGATACTTTAGAGATTCGTGTTTGCTTTGCTCATATTTTGTATTGTTTTATGGACTTTGATATTAAATACTGTTCGTTATCTCCTTATCCTTCATGCATTACAGATATCGAAGCACTTCGAGAAATTTTAAGGAAAAACGGACAAAACGCTGACTCCCGATTTTTTTTAAGCCACTGTCTGCAGAATGGTTGGAACAAGTTCATGCTGAAATAAAATCGGGCAAAAAGCAGGTGAACAAAGGATTCGAAAAAAGTGGAAATGTTGAAGCCATTGGATACAAGTTTCCATCTTGTGAATTGTGAAATAGATCTCGCTCTTTCACATTTTTATCAGTGGTATTAAGCAAATATACTAAGTAATTGACTGTGAAATTTTACTTTTACATTTGTATACTTTAACTTTAAGAGTTAATTTGAATGTTTTTATTTTTTTTAAAATAATTTTGACTGTCATTTTTTGATACGGAAATAAAACGGTTGTTATATTCGAGTTGTTTGGTTCTTTCAGCTGTTATTTCCGTTAACTTCTGGTTGTCATTATTTATGCGGTATAATGCAGCCGCAGAAATTGAAAAACGGAAAAATTAATTGATTACTTTTTAGGGGGCAAATAGCAAAAATTTCCAACAGTAGAAAATACCCGTTATATGGTATATGCATACGTTGGGTCCCCATATTGCACATATACATCACAAACTGGAGTTTTATGGCTCTCTTACTAATCAGGCACGTAGCAACAGGGTGGCCCCCTTTTTTCCCAACATTACTTTTACTATTGAAAATGATTATTGAAAAACAGGTTGGCCCCCCAGTTGATACTACGGTAAAGTAATATAAGGGGAATGCAGTTTTGTATGCGAAAAAATTGGTACTAAAATAAGTCGGCATCTGATAACAAGAGGCCCATGGGCCACATCGCTCACCTGAGAAGCTTTGACCATTCTGTTCTTTACCAGATTTCCCCCTTGTAATACATAATGCATCCCCACAACATGTACATGTGTTATGTCTATGAGATGTATGTCTCTCGACTTCAATAAAACTAATTTCCTTTAGCTTTTTGCTAGCAGCTATTTATTTCATGAGAGTTCTTATACAGACATGTCTGTTTGATCTTTTTTTCTGCGTTTCTATACTTCTGAATTAGTCCATTTGTCTTCTAGGTAAGGGGTGCCACAATCATGTCGCGTGTAAGTTTTTGTGCCATTTCCTGGACTATTCTATTGAATGGAAATGAAAACTGCATGAATTATATAGAGTCTGTTCTTTTTTGTCGGAATCCTGGTCGAGCTTTGGGAAAAAAAATATCGATGATATTGTGAAGTGAGTTAGAAGTTACATCATTTAAAATAATAAAAACGAAACGAACAAAAACCTCTTAAGAGGATGTACTGGCTAAATATACATCTGATCACCCCCCCTAGGGGGTTTCCTCCACAGAGTATAGACTTATGAAAGTGTCCTCTCACATTTCAGGATTGAGAAAGTTTATTACTTTTTTGCTAGTACAAATATTTTTTATGTGGACCTCTAATCCCTGAGAAAAACTTCCTGAATCCGCACCTGTCGCCATTCATATATCATCGTCAAGTTTGTTGGGTCATTTAAGCATATAGGGCTTTACTTATTTAATCCGCGTTTCCAACAATCTTTGATGCTCTGACATACCCAAGAAACTAGTGAACACATCCTGCATGTCAGTCATACAAGTAACCGTTACGATTCCCAATTTCTTGAAGTTATCATATTTTCAGCTGTCTTCTTCAAAGCCTATGCTGTATGCAGTTGAATCTAATTTATGTAACCTTTACATGTAGCCTTGCTTTCCAGCATTAATCAATTACATTTATAGTGTTTTCCCTTATTTACTTCATCCTCTAAAACCATTTTTAGACTCGCAAAGTGAGGTGTTCATCTTTACGTCGCGGGTTCGATTCCACAGCGGGACATGTACACGATTTCATTTTTTATTTGAGATAAACAAACAATAAATACTCGTACGTTTTATATAAAATATGTTCTTTTTTCATTGCTCTGATGAGTATCATACAACTTAGAATGAATGCATGATGTTTTGTGCAACATCTTCATAATTTACTCTTGTGAAATAATTTACCCCCCCCCTCCCTCAAAGTAAACGTTTATAACTTATCATGCTTATGGGTTCTATAGATATCGATGGCATTAGTCAGGCAAGCTTTTTAAAAAGCTGTTACTTGTATTCCTTTAAAACGCTATTCTTCCTACAGTTTGGGTCTGATTGCAATGGCTTCTTTTCTCTTCCTTTGTTATATTAAGTACAAACCAGTAGAGCTACAGTCTCGACAGAGACTTCTGGTTTTAAAGATGGTCTGAAATGAAAGTATACAATAAATGCTGTATAATATGGTAAATGCATTTTAGTTATATTGCTCTTAACCACTCATCATTATTTTACAGCAATCAATAAATAAAACAGAGAGTCCAATTGCGATTTAATAACCACCTGGCATTAAAGAAAAAAATTATGAAAAATTAAAAAAATTAAAATTAAAATTTCCGAAAAAGAATGTTTAGCCTTACAATTAAGTTTGATGGGGGTATAATAATATGTTTAGAAAGGGCGTGATGTTGAATAAATGCGTGCTTTACAGAATTTTCACAATTAAAAATTCATATAAGGATCAATATGCTCTTTTGCAAAGAGATGCTCTGCTTTGTACAACACGTTTTTCAATGAAGGAATAAAATTGTCCCCCTATGATGGCCTCCTCCTACCAATCTTTATGGCCAGCATATATCAGTCCAGTTGAGGAAAAGGTCAAGCACTGAGAAAGAATATGGCGATCGCGTTCGGTTAATGATGCGAGACGCCCTATCTTGATAAACATCGTTAGTTAATGACATGATGCGAGAATAGTGACCGGGCTATACTAAATTATAAGTGATACGATGAAACCAGTCTAGCATTTGATTAGTGTTATCTAGTTAATTGTTCGAAAATATTGACTTTTTTTGAAAAGCTAACCGATAAACAAAACTATTGGGTAAATTATGGATGAATGTCAAGTAATGATAAATTACAGTAAAATAAAGATAACAAAAAACAAGAGAAAGGTGGACATTAAAGCAACGATATGTCTCCTGTACTAAAACACGCAAACCGAAATCTAGTATTTATCTAAATAAATTTTCAGGCATCCAACGTAAAAACAATATTTTTTTTAAATGAATATTTAAAGGAACAAGAACACTAGTCTTAGTGTAAGAGGATGTAATATACAAATATTGCTGATTTAGAGGTCGATACGATGATAAAGCCAATTGAGGAGTACATTATTCACCGTGCTCGAAGTACGAAGTGGATATTTAACTTCGAAGGTGGCTTAATCATCGTATCGACTAAAAAAAAACGTGTTTTCAATAAAAAAAGTCATTTAGTTCATTCCAACTTGTTTGCTTACACTTACTAAAAACATAACCAAATGCAATGAAAGAAACAGACTTAAACCTATCAGAGATATGAAAATATTTCAATAATATAATAAAAGATATTATTTAACATTAACTCTGTTTAGATTTAACAGCCCAGTGTACATGCATACATCACAAAAAAGAAATCTGAATTATGATTTTTCATGTTTAGTTTAATTTGTTTTGTTTGCAATTGTTTGTTTGTATTATGTTTAACGTCATAAAACATTTTCACTCCCAAAAAGATGCTCGAGTTTCTGACTGACAATATGTATGTGGTTTTTAACTTTTAAGAGACCAGGTCTTCTATCAATCTGTTGGAATTCTCATGGGAACCCATTGCAACCTGTTATTAGCAGACCTATTTTTGTATTCATATGAAGCAGAATTTGTAAAGAAGAAAAACACTTTGAAACACTTGTTTTGGCCGTCAGTTCGACATTAGATAAATCGACGACGTATTATCAATTACATGTAACAATAGTTATTTCCATTCTTATGTCGACACGATACATCCCGATTGGTTTGAAATAAATGATACCTCATCATGTTTGTGGAGACCAGGACTTCCACCGATCTATTGGAAATCCCATCGGTACCAATTGCATCCCGTTGTTAGCAGATCTCTTTTTGTATTCATATGAAGCAGAATTTGGGCAAAATCGCACAGGTATTTGTGGACAGGACCCCCCCCCCCCCCCCCATTCACCCCTGGTCAAAATATTTTTTCTCTTTTTTCTTCATGAATTATGTTTCTAGTACTTTACAACGTATTCCATATGAAAAATCCAAAAAATAACATAGATTTAACGATTTACTAAAAACGTAATACCCTGGTACATTGTATTGTAAAATAGAGAAGATTTTTTACATCGGACCCCTCTTGAATATCGGGCCTAAAATATCAAATACCTACTACATGTCACCAAAATGTGTCATGATATCTTGTTTCGGTAGATATTTTGTAATCGTGCCATTTAATTGCCCAGACATTCCCCAATTGTCCGAGTATTCAGCGTCAAACGTGAAAAATTTAGAAATGTCAAACCAGAAATTTCGGAAGTATTCCAAAAACGACAGCTAGCGGATAACTTTCGAGTTCCGAGTGTCATTAAGTGGAATTAAGGGAAAAGCCAGAGGACTACGAAAAAGTTCAGGGAAATTTTGATAAAAGAAGTCGAAATCGATTCATTAGAACTTAAATCATGCTGCAGATTTTCGAGATGAATTAGGGTACAATTAACAAATTTTTTTAGAGAATTTATCAATGATACAATACATGTATAGTGTTTTAAAAATCTCATAGAGACATTAAATGACATATAACCCCCCCCCCCCCTTTTCTACGTGGATATGTTTAAGCAAACTGAACTTTTATTTTCTAGTGACTGTGTCTGCGTAAAGTTAATGCGTTAGTTTAAAAAAAAATAAATACAACCAGAAATTTGCTCATTCAAAACAGCACAGAAATCATTACATGTATTCCATTTGCTGTGAGTTCTGAACTCGCTATATTATTTAATACGCAGTATATGGGAAGGAGTGTGTGCACGTCATTACAGGTTAGAATTTTTTTGATTAAACTACAAATGTAGAGGAAGGCGTTTTGAGAGAAAAAAATGCAAGTTTTTTTATGAATGGTTGTACAAATACATCCCATCCAATATTCAGTCGTCAAAATCGAGTACTACAAGTGAGAATATTATTAATCGATGGCTGTTAGATAAGACGTACCGAAAGAAGTTTTTAAAACTGAGTCTCTAAATTTATACCTAGACAGGCTCGTAGGAAGCAATTTCAGACTTGGGGATGGGGAACAGCCAGACATTTTAAGTTAGGGCACTATGCTATCAACTAAAAATTCCTCAACAAGAAAAAAAAATGTCACTGGTTTTTATTGAGGGGGCACGAGCATGTAGTACCTGTGTTTTCTACAGTATATTATATAATTTACATGTACTAATATTATTCCTACGGACATGTTAGATAAATAAAAAGAAGTTAAGCTTCTTTAACAAAGCAGCTAGATATACACAGTGAAGACAAACAAACTCCGAGGCTGTAGTTAGGACAATAAGCAAGAGAATGTCATAATGAAAAGTTCCGATTTTCATTTATTTTTAAGAAACGACTCATATATGCTTAAAGTCTTTGGCAAATGAGAATCATTGTATAAGATTATTAAATTAATGATATCGGAATTAATGTAGATTGGGGGTGGGGATGACATGTCTTTTAATGTCTATATGCGAATTTTAATACGCTATATGGTATCAGTGATAAATCCTTTAAAAAGAATATTGAAGACGACACTAATTCATCTCGAAAATCTGCAGCAAAATTTAAATTTTAATGAATCGATTTCGACTTCTTTCATCAAAATTTTCCAGAACTTTTTCATAGTCCTCTGGCTTTTCCCTTAATTCCATGACACTCGGAACTCAAAAGTTACCCGCTAGGTGTCGTTTTTGGATCACTTCCGTAATTTCTGGTTTGACATTTCCGAATTTTTCACGTTTGACGCTGAATAATATAATAACATAATTCATGACAAATTATATAAGGGGGGAGGGGTTCCTGTCTACAAGTACCTGTGCAAAATCGTATGCTTGAAAAGAAGAAAACACTTGGCCTTTAACTCGACATTTGGATATATCGACGACGTATTGTCAATTAATATTGGTAATTTCCATTCTCATGTCGATGCGATATATCCTAGTGAGCTTTAGATAAGATACCACAGAGTCTTAAACATCTGTTACATATTTTACATGAAAAAGACGTTAATGGTAATCAAACAACCAAGCTCTTTGCTAAACGTAATGACTTTAACTTTACTATCGAAACTTCCCTTACGTATGCAACAATATACCCTCATCACCTGCATACGGAGTGTACATATCTCAGTTGATTCGATACGCAAGAGCATGGTCTGCGTACATGGATGAACAATTTTTAAAAAACAAGAAGGTAAATTATTGACAAATAAGTTGATGTAACAAGAATATCAGCAGTCCGGTTTAAAGTCACCATTTCTTTTTAAGTTCTATGGTCGATACAATGACCTTGTCAGCAAATACCATTTATCACTGAGTGTTGACTCAAGTTTTTCATATTAATTGTTAGTCCATTATTTACACACTGAATTGACGACAGATTTTTCCATTATTTGCCGATAATGACAAGGAGCAAACGGCGGGTGTGGCCGGTCCGCGGGGGATTTTCACTCCTCCATGGCACCTGATCACACCTCTGACGTTTTGGTGGCCAGTGTTTGCTCTGCTCCTATTTTGTATTGTTTTATGGACTTTTGATCTTGAATACTGTTTGTTATCTCCGTACGTTTCATGCTCCATATTTTTCATCTATTGATATCTAATATACTATGTAATATATACTGTACTTCGGGTGCTCTTTTTCCAGAATTCCATCGAATATTTAAAAAACGAATTTGCATATTTTACTCATTAATTGTCAAAACTTTTAACTTTACTTTTAGCACCCTTTGTACAGGTATAAGCCTAGTTTTTTTTTTGATACAAAAGACTTGTATTTAGAAAAAAAAAACGGAAAATCTCCGACTGAGCTGTATTGATCAGAGCATAGATTTTATAATATTTTTAGTTATATTTGAACAATACTATCATCAATAATCTACATTTTTTTTCTCTACATGTAAGAAAGTTTGTTTCGAAATGCTAATTGCACTTTGATTTCTTAGCCATAATGCTGTTATAGATAATTCAACACATTGTTTTAAGTCCCTCTCGATGATGTGGCACTCGTACTGAAATGACATGCACCTTTACTCGTATGTTGTAAAATATTAGCATTCTAATTGTATCTTGATATTTAAATATAAATGAATAGATAATAGTTAGGTCCTTTGGATGAGCCGCGTGGCCCTGTGTCGCAGTATGTGCTGGCACGAAAAAGATCCCTCCCTGCTCAATGGCCCCGATCGCCGAGTATAAGACAAAATTTGCAGCTATCCACGGGCAAGTGGTGGCGTCTCCATATAAGTGAAAATTTTTGAGAGGGACGTTAAACACATATAATCAATCTATTATTCTCTAGCTTGAAGCAATACGATGTTCTAAAAATTTCGGTCAACATTACGAGAGGTTTCGGAAAACAATCCTCTAATTTTGCATTTTGAACTGTTATTAGAATTTTTTCCATTTTATTCTATTAGAAGTGATTACATTTCATGAAACAATAAACGACAGATTGTAGCCTGTTTCATTTCAAATTCTTCTTTACTATTTTTAAGGGATTTTAATGAACCGAAAAAAGAATTTTGATTAAACATACGATAATTACTGTATGTAAGCAAGATCTAACTACTGTGGAAACATCATTGTTCGTGGGTCACGAAAATTTCACTGGTTCGTGGGGACGTAATTTCGCGGGAAATTTGCATATTTTATAAAGATAAATCAACTGTGCTAGATGTTTATGTAATTTAGTGTTCGTGGGGATAGGGACCCTAATGAACTGCACGAAAATTGATCTCCCGGGAAAAAATAATGATTCCACAGCAGGTGTGACTGGTCAGCAGGATGCTCACTCCTCCATGGCACCTGATCCCACCTCTGATGTTTCGGAGGTCCGTGTTTGCTCTGCTCCTAATTTGTATCGTTTTATGGACTTTGATATTGAATATGAATACTGTTCGTTATCTCCATATCTTTATCATTCCACAGTAAATGGACATCAACCGATACCTAATTGTATTCATAGAGGAGTTCGTAGGTGTAGGCTTCTTGACGTTATTTATTTATTTATTAGTTAAGTACTTTGGGTTGAGTTGAAAAACGATATATACATGTAGAATTCATGAACTGTCTGAATGATAAATATTTCCATGCATCTTTTTAATCTGAAGTAAAAATGTTTATTTGTTTTTAAAAAGTAAAAAAATAAGTGGGTGTCCCGCAGTGGATCTGAACCAGAGCCCTTTGGTTTTGAAAGCTTCCGAATATTCCAACGAACCAGTAACAATTTTACTTGTTATATTATTTTTTGATATTGGTATTAAACATGAAGTGACACGATTTTGTTTATCGAAGTATTTTGGGGTTTTGGGTGTTTATATTTTGGAATCAGTTATTGTAATCACTCGACAGTTTTAATAACATTTGGTGATTCATTGTTTAAGATGTATTTTGAGATAATGAATAAAGTGTTGTTGAATATTGATAGGAAACATCTCTCAATCAGGGATTTTTTTTTTAAAAACTGATTTTACCTTTCAGCAGCAGAATTTGGCATTATTTACCATTAAGAAATCCTCCAATATTGCCGCATCATGCGTTCCGATTTTCCCCTTGATGCTATGGTCTTTGTAGGACATTGGCTTTAATAAATGGATAACTATGTCCTTGTTTGTTTTATATTTAAATTAGAAGAGGACATAATTTATGTTCGGCAAAACGAAGCGAAAGAGAACACTAGTAAGGAAACCTCTATTAAGAATGATAATTGATAGAAGTCGTATCAAGTTAGCAGGACTTTCGACCATTTGGTATTTAAAATCAATAGTTATGCAGTGCTGTATTTTATTCTACAACACATCATTTGTGTTCTGTTTTTAATTAAAAACAAAAGATCCAGCCATTGATTTACTCACAAGTAGATCTGTGTGAAGCATGGACACCCTCTCATCATGGAAATTCGGAATTTGTTTTTTATTTGCATACGAAGGTAAGACAATTAAAAATTATTTTAAGATAACTCAAAGAGAAAAGATTTCTTAGTTTTTCTTTTGCAACAAACAATGTCGTTTTTACCCATGAAGCGGTTTTACTCTCTTCTACGGAATAAAAAAAAATACACATACTGATACGAGATAAAAATTCCAAATTAAAAAAAGATATATTTTCAAAATGATTTCTGCAGCTTCTTAAAATTAGGTGACATATAATACAAATAGACATGCTTACCGGTAATCAAAAATTCTCATACTTTGTTAACAATCTTCACACTACGGAGTGATTGCTTCTAGTCTTTCAAAATTAAATGGGTTAAGTTAATAATTGTATTTGTAAGAAGAGAATAAATTGTGTGAAGTTCATCTTTTTTCTTCTTATCTGTACAGAACACGCATTTGGGTTAACTTGTTGCACTGGAAACCCATTAAAGGGCAACTGCCTTAATAAAAAAAAGTTAAAATTAAACAAACTGTTGGAAGTGGTGACCGGAGCTTCTGGTTTTTATTGTAGTACTTTGAATTTTCTTAAAATGTTCATGAATGAACTCTGGTATTTATAAACAAGAGGTCACACGACTTTTAAGATATATTTTCCCCCAATATATTTAAAATTAATATAATACCTTGATTCCCTTTTGCGGCCACGTCCTACCCATGGGGGTCATGATTTGATTACTTTTGAATCGGATACGTCCAAATAAGTTTCAGCTTTTCTGGCCAAGTAGTTTTTGAGAAAAAGATTTCAAAACATTAATGTTTATCTTTGAATGTAAAACTTTGATTAGAGTTTATTTTTACACATAACAAGGATGCTTCCGTGTAAGTTTTAGCTTTTTTGGCCAAGTAATTATGAGCATAGGATTTAAAATAGTTTTCTATATCAATGTTGTTAATAAATTATGTAAAACTTTAATTATTATGGCCCTGCTCTACCCCCTTGGTCATGATTTAAACGATTTAGAATCTTCACTTAACCAAAGGACGCTTCCACATAAATGAAAGCTTTTCTGTCTCTGGTTATTTAAGGATTTCTAGTTCTTCAGGTCAGAGACCGGAAGAACTTATTTGACAGTAAAGACCGGTATACACGGTAAGATTTGTACTATAAGATTTGAATTATGATACAAAATCTTATTGTGTATACATCCTTAATACATTGTATCATAAGATTTTTTGAATCTTAAAAAACTTTATTAAGAATAGAGCAGTGCTCTATTTCCTAATACAAATCTTAACTTAAATATCACTTTCAACCAATGAAATGTAATGACACTAGGGGTCAACCTATTTTTATAATTACTTAAAAAAGCACATGGTAAATAATAATGGCCGACTATACAAGTAAAGACATTGAAAAACTCGTGGTTTTATGGGAAGGGGAGGAGGACTTGAGGAATATATCAAGCAGTGCATAGTACGAAGATAGACACTGCTATCAGAACCTCATCTTCCATTTTTATTATTTTGACAGAGAGAGAAATATGTCGGGGAAAATCACATTGGAATACGTAGTTTAATAACAATCTTATAAGATATGTATTAGCGTGAGTACAAAAAAGTATTATAATACAAAAGTATTATAATACTTGTATTATACTACAAATTTCATCGTGTATACCGGCCTTAATGCGTCCGGCGTCCGTCTGTCTGTTTGTCTGTAAACAATGTTTCAAAACACTACTCCTCCTACAGTTTTAGTCTGATTTCAATATAACTTGGCACACAAGTACTACACTAAGATCCATAATTCTGTGTATCGGTTTTTGATTTATTTCAATAAACGGTGTTGCCGTGATTACTCTCTGTGAATACTTTCAAAATGCTACTCCTACGGTTTTGGTCTGATTTCAATATGACTTGGCACACAAGTAGACTACACTAAGATACATAATTCTATATATCAATTTTTGATTTCAATGAACGGTGTTGCCATGGTTACTAAAATTGAAAATACTGTAAAAGTTCATTAAAAGCTACTCCTACAGCAGTAGTCTTATTGCAATATCTTGCCACAAAAAGAACTCGATCAAGCATCATTATTCTGTGTATTGCTGTTGTAAAGTATCAAGTCCCAACTGCTACTTTTCTCTTCATTTGTTATAAGTACAAACCAGTAGAGCTTTAGTTTCGACAGAGACTTCTGGTTACTATGTATTTCAGTTTTGATTTCACTTGATTCCCTTATGTGACCAGGTCTGACTTTAACTAGCACAAATACCAAAATCGCGAAAAACACCCCTTATAAAAGGACTCAGATTCAATAGTGCTTGGTTTAAAAAGAATCGCAAACAAAATAAAATTGCGATCAAGACATAAAACACCTTTTTCCGCCAGTCTCTTCGACGACTTTGTATAAATTTTCGCTAAGATAAAATACCACAGAAAAAAAACAATAATTATGAAATAAAATTAAACAAAAGAAGGAAGAAAGCATTCAGATTCTGTTGGATAAGGTTTTTCAGTGACAGCATGATAAATAAACTTCAAGCGAACAAAGATATTTGTGGTACTAACAGGGTGTGTATGGTGTATGTAATTTTAGAAAAAAGTTGAATCCACACTTTTCAAAAGTTATGTCCTTTGGTCGCCATCTTAGGGGATAAATCACAGAATTCTCACAGTAGCCTTTGTAGTTTTAAGATTTGTAACTTCGTCATTTGACTTTAAAAAAAACTCTGCATCTTGTGTACTGATTGCCCCAAGTTGGGGCTACCCACACATTGAAAGAAAAAAATTAAAACACAACGGATTTATGAGAGCACGCCCAATTGTTAGGTAGCAGAAAGAGGAGAAATGTTGTTTCATTTCCTATTGACCTTTTGGTTGACCCCGCGATGGGACACAACTTTTGCAAAGTGTGCATTTGACTATATTAAAGACGACAAATCTATATTAAATTTATATATAAATAAATTCAAAATAAATCGATCGAGGATATTTATATTCTATGATTTGATATTGGCTTTATCCAAGGAATTGAAATGCTGTTTGTATGCGCGAGGCTTGCCGAGCGAATATACACCATTTCAACGAGTTGGATAAAGCCAATATCAAATCAAACAATTATAAATGTTCTATTTATCTTATACGACTTTCGTTTCAACAAAATTTTGAGACTTCCCCTGTGAAACTGATTTCTAATTCAAATAGATAACGTTACTTGATGACGTAGCAATGTTGATGTTGACATGCCTCGAAAGAAAGTAGATCGTGTTCGAAATTAAGCCACCTGCTTCTTTAAAAACATTTGGTGACAATTGCTAGAGCTTTACATCAAGCAAACTTCTGACTGAAAGTTGTAAGGACCAAGGGATTTTGAAAATTAACTCTTTGTACGGTTGCAGTACAAAACGTGCTAGGCAAGGCTACTTGAATATTCATTGTTGATCCATGGTAAGTTACACCTACATCACTAGGTAGGCATACGTAAGTAAAATATAAGAAAGCATTGTTGAAGATGATAAAGGAATCTTATAACCACAACTTAACTGGTAGTCTACTTTCTCCGAAAAGATTTAAATGAAGGGGAGGGGGTAACATCCGTCGCCAAGTAGCCAAAACAGGTACATTGATAAAATAATACACTTTGACATATGCGAGTCTTTTTCTTTCTTTTAACTACATTATTGCTCTTAATCATTCATTTTTTAGGGCAAGAGTTGATACAAATAAAATTTTCAATATAATAAAATCTTGAAGCGAGGGATCGTGTCAAAACCGAAAATGCTATTGATAAAGCATCTACCCGTGGATAAAGCATAGGTTTATCCAACGGGAAGTATCATCCACACGTTTGAGATAAATAATACGCACGTCCAACACTGGATAAACCCTTCTCTAAATTTGTGGGGCCGCCCAACCCCGGCAGCCAATACTTCAACATATTTAACACTTCTCCCATGGGAATTCGTAAGAAAAGCGCAAAATTTTCACATTTTTTCAATATATTTTGTATTTCTATCCAAGAGATTTCTTTTTCAGTCAAGTAGATGAAAGTTGCTGTGAAAAGTCAACAAAATGTGAAATTTCAAAAAGTTGACCATCTAGATTGGTCGAGGTACAAAGGTTATTTTTTCAACGTCCGATACCTCTTAAATGTCATATTGCTGTATAAATACATATCGGTGCAAATAAATTATCGGCGCAGTTGAAATTATATTGTAAACAGATCGATGTTTAGACTGCTAGTATGTTTCTTTAGTTTTGATGTATCGAGCAAATCAATTTAAAAATTCTTTTCATTATTTCGGTGTTCATTTATGGAACAAATTACCTTTGTATATACGTTTTTCACAGAATTTACACACATTTCGTAAAAATGTGGAAGCATTCATTTTAACGTGTCGCAACTAAAATGTCCTTAAATCTATATGTACTTGTATTTTTATGTCATGCTGTATTATTTATTTATTGTGACACGATAGAGGTGTTTTTCTTTGAAGTTTACTGTTCTGTATTAGCAATACAGAACGGGACTACGGTAGGCGGAGCTACTTTCCGTTCTGTATTAGCCCTGTATACTGTCTTGTATTAGCCAACTATTCTGTATCTTAAATACAGCACGGTCTAAAATTAAATCTGATTCAATTAAGCACAAATAGTAAGTGCTGAAGTTTTCCTGTTATAAACTTTGGAGAAATTCCTGAGAATGTCAAACTTTCTCAATAACTTGGTTGTGTGTCTGAATGCGTGTCGCAGTTTTCTCAGCAACTTCTCATCGCAGATGCTTGAAATATAAGCATATTCTTTGCTGAAGCATGCAATATGGTGAGATCAGTTTTTGTTCAAATCCGATGTCAACTTCCTGTTTAGCCGTGTGTCCGTCTAGATCTGTACCATGAATACAATTTTTTTTCTCTCAGTTTTCTCAGCAACTACTCTTTGCAGATGATTTAAATTTAAGCACGATCTTTGCTGAAGCATGCCATATGGTATGATTCTTTTTTTTTTCAAATCCGATGTCAACCTTCTATAACATGAATAACAAATTTTGGAAACAGTTTTCGCAGCAAGTACTCACCGCAGATGCTTGAAATTTTAACACATTCTTTTATGAGGCATGTCATGCATTCATAAAAATACGCGAATTTCAATTTTTTAAATGTACAAGTTTGGTTGCAGGGAATACACATAAGGCGTATGAAAGCCTTATCAAGAATCATCTGAAAATGCAGCAAAGGACAGGTTCATATTAAATATATACTGAAAAGTCTTGTGATTTTTTAGTGCATTCAGAAAAAGAAAGCCCTCTCCTTCTTCGATCGAAAGTTTTTTACCGAAATTAAAATGGAAAATTATGTCAGACTGTTTTTAAGAATGTTGCTATCATCATAATTTCTTTTTCCCTTATAACGAAAACAATAAATTCAGGGATATCAAGTCAGTTACTAAAGATGGACGACATCACAGTATATAGTCAGGCAGTTACCTGGAACGAAGCGAAAGTCTTGTGTAAAATGAAAGGAATGAAAATGCTGACTTTAGACACACCTGAAAAATTCAACGCTATTACAAACCTACTTACTCCGTTGGGCATCGATTTGTAAGTAAATATGGTATTTTTATTTTATTATTTGATATTCATTTCTTTGATTACATTACAAGCTGTTTTTACTATTACATACTAGTATATTAAATATAATTTTTTTACCTGCTCAGATTACTGTATCTGAAAGTAATCTTTTATGTCCTGAGTTCCACAGTCTCAATTAAAGTCAACATTTTGCAAATACCTTTGTCGATACATTGACAGTGTCATCTATTGCAATCATTTAGTTGAATTTTCAGTTAAACTTAAGCTCTTTATTGTAACCTTATTGACTTCGGATTTATTTTTGCCTGTTATTTCTATCCTGATGGAGAACACGGCAGGTGTGACCGGTCGACAGGGGATGCTTTACTTTTCCAAAGCACATGATCCCACTTCTGATGTTTTCATATGTCTTTGTTTGCCATGATCTTATTTTTCATTTTTTAAAGGCCTTCTAGTGTTTATATTTTATTTATATAGAAAATTAAAATCATTTGCAACACATTCCTTTTTAGCTCACCTGAGCCAAAGGCTCAAGTGAGCTTTTCTGATCACAATTTGTCCGTTGTCTGTCGTTGTCGTTGTCGTCGTTGTTGTCGTTGTCGTTGTTGTAAACTTTTTACATTTTCATCTTCTTCTCAAGAACCACTGGGCCAATTTCAACCAAACTTGCCATAAAGTATCTTTAGGTGAAGGGGATTCAGGTTTGTTCAAATGAAGGGCCATGCCCTCTTTCAAGGGGAGATAATTAGGAATTAATGAAAAAGTAATGGTGTATTTTAAAAATCTTCTTCTCAAGAACCATTTGGCCAAGAAAGATGAAACTCATTGTGAAGTATCCTCAGGTGGTGTAGATTCAAGTTTGTTCAAATCAAGACCCCTGGTGCAAGGGTTGGGCCGTAATGGATGAGTAAATTTTACATAAGAATACATCAGAAAACCTTTAAAATTTAAAAATCTTCTTCTCCAGATCCTATAGGCAACAGAGCTGTGAGTAATTACATTAATGTGCAAGTAACCTTATGTAGTGCACATTCAATTTTGTCTAGTTTAACGCCGTACGAAATGATACATGTATCAACAGATTAGGTTTATCTTTATTTTTTTTTTTCGATCGGGCGCGGTGTACCAATTAAATGAAAACGAGACACGTCAGCCATTTTTTATGTGGACGGCGAAGAAGTAACTGAAGTAAAGTGAAATTTAGTGTTTTCACGGATCTGAAACAAAAGTATTCATTGCCGATTGTTGTTTTCATTCTGTAAGGTTTGAAGAGAGTGTTAATGCAGCAATAATTTGTTATAATGTAGTGTTTAGGCACAGCGATAATACTGCGCAGTTGAAGTCTCTCGGAGCAAAGTCACACGGAGAAAAACAAGTCCATTTAGACACTGCTACATTTTACTAGTGTTAAATAAGATTGAGAAGATGATTTATTTTTAAAATTTACTTAGTAGGACGAAGCGTAATAGTATGTCATTGCATAAGTTAACATAAATAGACGAATTTCACCTTTTTCTTTTTTTTATTTTTTGTTATTTACATTTCTACTTGAGTTTCTCCCGTTGTCGGCGTAACGCTCCCTTTCCCACTGTCTTTGTTCTTTGTAAGTTACTTTAATATTTTTAATCATCAAACGTTATCAGACAATTTCGATCTGTACCTGTATTGCCAGAGTATAGGGTAACATGTAAATATGAACATACTCATACAGATTTTATTACTAAGATACTGACCTTTAAATTTGGTAAGGTTATAGAGGGAAAACAATGCCTTACGCCGGTTGACCCTGGATAGTCCCCATAAAGGGGAATAACTTTTGTAAATGTAAAAGTCGTCTACATGGACAACTCTTGCACATATAGGTACACCTGTCATGACTCATCAGTACATGTTTATAAAGAATAACTTATTGTTAGTGAAAGTATCAGTACAAGTGTTTATTGAAGTTTGCAGAAAGGAAACGCCTACATAAATCATGATTTTGTGTCAATCGCTGAGACGAAGAATATTACCTGCACAGGTTCCTGACAATTGGCTAAAATAAAGCTTAGTAGTGTGTGTAAAATGCTAAAAAAAAGACAACAGTAGAATAAAAAGACTACAGATCTACATGCAGTTCATTATTGTTGTATGGGCATTTTTTATTAAAATAATTGAAAGTTGGAAATAATATTTTAACTTTAAACTATATATCATGATTATTGATATATTGAAACGGAATGGGAATTAATATATAATTTTTTAAAAATTGAATTCAATGGGTATCTTACTGATATTAGTCCCATCTTTCATTAGAATGACTACATGTATTTATTTCTTGGGATTACAAGGTTTAAAAGTACTTATACAGAAATAAGACTTGTATGTTTCATTTATATGTTTTATGGTGTGACCGTTTGGGCGAGCGCACTTGTACCTTGAAAAATACACCTGAAATGTTGATCTGCCATTTCAAACGTCAAGTCGCATGAGACATCTAGATTATTACGTCACACGAGAGATCGTCAGGGTTAACGGAAACAGCCAAGCATCTAGTTGAGACTAATAGACCTAGTGCAATTTTTGTCTAAAGACATTGCAGAGTTATTTTTTGTTTCTTTTTAAGATTTCTACATACTGAAAGTTTTTTATGCCTTATGTTATTATTTATTTGTGCATAGGGTATTGGGTAGCAAAGGAATTATGGGAAGGTGTCATAAAAAATTTGCTTGACATATGTACAGATTTCATTCCGAATTTCCTTTGTTCTTACACGTTAGTCTGTTGAGCTCACTTCACGACCTTTGCTGCGCTTGCTCTAATTACATTTACAGATTGTCTAGACTAAAAATGTTTTCTTTTGTATAGTAAAACCTTGCACTGGCTTGCAGTATTGTCCATGACTCCATATCTAATCTTGGCGTTATAAAATTTAATCCAAAATTTAGTGTTCATTTAAGGCCTTGATAATGTTTCAACCATTCTTGACCTAGAAGAGGTGATGATTTTTGACAGAGTTCAAGTATTCATAAAATGGCTTTCTTAGCATTTAACAACTTCCTTATATGTTTCTTAGCTTTAATTGTGACCCATATGGGACGTGTAAATTTTAGCACACTCTTTATTCTAGCTCCATATGTTCAAAAGTTAAGACCAAGATTAAAGTGTGTTTTTTTTTAGTAAAAAGTAGGTCAAACTCCAAGGTCAAGAGGTCAAATTTGGTGGTGCTCAAGGAAAGGTCTTGTCACAAGAAATACACCTGTGAAATGTGAAAGTCATAGTGGGCGAGGAGCCACTCAAAGGTTGTAGGCAAGGTTTAAGTTTTTGTGGACACAAAAACTATATATACTCGGAAAACTTACAGACTTTATGATGATAAAAGTGATGTAATTCAAAGGAATTGATTTTATTTCAAAAGAAATTTCAAGGTATTAAATGCTACCAAATTATAACACATGTTAGTGGATGATTAGAGGAAATGGCTGAATTAAAAGGTTTTGACCAAAATAGCAAATTTTAAGAATCCTGACTTTGTAATTTCTGATACAAGTTATGAAAAATAAAGATGCATGTGGTGGCATAAAAGAAAAACTTGAAATGGCTTAAAGGGTTGCTTTTGAAATTTTAACTGTAAAGGTTAAATACAATACCAATGTACAAACAGTCCTCGATAAAAATGATAATAAAAAGTTCTATAAAATTTTATGGAATACCACAATGGTTAGGAATGTAATTTGCATTATTGCACAGAAGCTATGCCAGTAAATGTTGTATACATTTATATGGTTCACATAATTTCTGGAAATGTGTGACACATGTTCAAGGTAAGTCTTGTGTGAAAATAATTTACAAATTGCATGAAACTTGCATCTCTCTTAAAATATTGATTGTATGTTATTTAACAACCCTCTGAATTTTTCACTCGTATGAGACGCCACCACTTGCAGGTGGAGATCTACAAATTGTGTCCTATACTTGGCACTCAGGGCCATTGAGCAGTGATGGATCTTTATCATGCCAGCACTTACAGAGACACAGGACCTCTGTTTATATGGTCTTGTCCAAAGGACCAGTCTCCACATCCCACAGTGGGATTCAAACCAGCAAACTAAGGATAAACTCCTTAGTTTGTGTCTCTAGAGCAGACGTTCCTACCGCTGCGCCACACGAGTGACCTCTTTAACTGAATGTTATCATGTTTTGGGTGTAATTTTGAATTTAACTTTCAGGTTTTAAATTTTTTCAACTTTCTGCTTTCTTAAATTTGATTTGTGCTACAAACTTAAAATAAGTATAAAATTTTAAAAGTATCTGCATTTTACAGTGATGGCAGCATTATTAATTTGAGAATGTGAACTAGTATCAAGTGTAGGCTATGCTGGTCTTTATTATGTAGTATAGATTATAACATTGTTATATTGCAGATCACAGAATGCCTAGGAAGAAGAGCTGGAAGAAAGCTGCTGTAAAGAAGAACGCATGTAAGGCAGATGTGGGTGACAAGTACCCCACAGATGTTGGCCACGTCCAACCATCTGTGCCTCTGGGTGTAGGCCATGTCCTAACACCTATGACATCTGTACCGGCAGGGGTGATCTCTACCACCCCTGTGACAGTGGTCTCTGCGGCTCTCCCTGGGACCACTTTAACTCAAACTATGCCTCTGGCTCAAACTATGCCTCAAATGTTGCCTCTGGCTCAAACTATGCCTCAAATGTTGCCTCTGGCTCAAACTATGCCTCAAAAGTTGCCTCAAATGATTACTCAGAATTCCTCTCAGTTTCTTACTCGGAATATCTCTCAGATTACAACTCAGAATATTACTCCATTTACAATGAACAATATACCAAATGAAACAACACATGCACTGCAAGGTAATTGTATGCATCAGAATTCAGATAATTTGGTGTTTGGATCTTTCCATCAGGGAAGCATGAGGTTTTCATCATTTTCAAGAGGTAATCAGTGTACATGCAATTCACTTATGATGTTGTCAAATTCATATGAAAATTTTTCATTTACTAGTTCCTTTTTAGATCAGACTCTGCTCAAGGGAGATAATTTGTACAACACAGTTGTGAAGAATCTTCAGAGTGCTGGAAAACTTAAAAGTAGATTACTGATGTTTGATGAATTACCAATTCATATTGATTCTGGTGAAAATCACCACATGGTTGATAAGTTTGATACATTGTTTGGCTTATTAGTTACAGATGATAAGAAAAATCAAATTCAAACTCTACATGAATGTCTGCAACAAGCATTGGGGTTATCTAGGTATGTATTAATAATGATTGGCTCAATATGTTCTGCACTGTACAAAAATTCAGACAATGATTATTATTTTTTTGACTCGCATTCTCATGGGGAAAATGGTTTGTCTGAATGTGATGGAAAGTCTCTGATGAGACACAGTTGCTGCTTAGATGATTTGTTAGGATTTCTGTATGCAATGTATGAAAGTATGCACATTGAATTTGCAACTGAATTTGAAGTGATGCCTGTTGCCTTTCGTACACTTATTCATAGCTTCCCTAGTAATAATCAAAGTACACATCAATATTGTAGATTAGATCAGTTAACAACAACTGCTCGCACAAACAAACAATCTGCTGGTACCAATACTGGTCACTTAAAAACAACAGCGATAAAGAAAGATAGAAAGGAATACATGAGAGAATATATGAGAAACAAGAGACAAGATCCAGAGTTCAAAGACAAGGAAAGGGGCAGTATGAGAAACAAGAGACAAAATCCAGAGTTTAAAAGCAAGGAAATGGACAGTATGAGAAACAAGAGACAAGATCCAGAGTTTAAAAGCAAGGAAAGGAACAGTAAAAGAAACAAGAGACAGAATCCAGAGTTTGAAGACAATGAAAGGGACCGTATGAGAAACAAACGACAAGATGCAGAGTTTATAGAAAAAGAGAGGGACAGTAAGAGAAACAAGAGACAGGATCCAGAGTTCAAAGACAAGGAAAGGGACAGTATGAGATACAAGAGACAAAATCCAGAGTTTAAAAGCAAAGAAATGGACAGTATGAGAAACAAGAGACAAGATCCAGAGTTTAAAAGCAAGGAAAGGAACAGTAAAAGAAACAAGAGACAAGATGCAGAGTTTAAAGAAAACGAGAGGGACAGTAAGAGAAACAAGAGACAGGATCCAGAGTTCAAAGACAAGGAAAGGGACCGTATGAGAAACAAACGACAAGATGCAGAGTTTAAAGAAAAAGAGAGGGACAGTAAGAGAAACAAGAGACAAGATCCAGAGTTCAAAGACAACGAAAGATGCCGTATGAGAAACAAACGACAAGATGCAGAGTTTAAAGACAAGGAAAGAGACAGTAAGAGATATAAAAGGCAAGAAGAAGTGTATAGGCATGATGAGCAAATAAGAGATTTAAAGAAGAAAAAAGAAATGAGACAAAATTCTAGCCAGTTAGAAAAAGAGAGACTGAAGATGAGAGAAAAGAGAAAAAATGAAGAGTATAGATCATCAGAAAATATTGCTGCAAAACAATCAAAAGCACACTCACGAGGGAATTTGGACTATATTGAAACTGAAAAACAAAGATACAGAAAAAGTAAATTTGGAGTTGATGCAATTGAGTGTGTTGACAATTTTCACAACAATGTAAGATTGGGTCCTGTGTTTGTATGCACATGTTGCCAACAGACATGGTTTCATGAAAGTGTTTCAAATGTAGATAATGTTCTTTTGCATGCTGAAATCAAAAGGAAGTATTTTACTAATACAAAGTCTGTAAATGGGCAGGAATGGATATGCAACACATGCAATTCAAGTTTAAAAGAAAGCCGAACGCCAAAACTCTCTTTTGCAAATGGAATGACATGGCTTCAAAAACCAAGTGAATTGAATCTGTTACCATTGGAAGAAAGACTTGTATCCTTAAGAATTCCCTTCATGCAGATAAGAGAATTACCAAGAGGAGGGCAGTATTCAGTAAAAGGAAATGTTGTAAATGTGCCAGTTGACATTCAACCAACAATCAATAGTCTTCCCAGGAGACTTGATGAAAATATTACAATACCTGTGAAGTTAAAAAGGAAACTATCTTTTCAGCACTCTTATTGTCATGAAAATATCCGACCTACAAAGGTTCTGATTGCTTTACATTGGTTAATGAAAAACAGTGAATATTATCAGAATTCAAACATAAACATAGACGACAACTGGTTCAATGAGGTCACCAATTCTGCAAGCGAATTAATGAGAGAGTTTATTGAGGGTCACACCAATCAAAATTCAGCAATGCATGACCAATCAGATGAATCAGACTCTGATGAATTCTGTGAAGTTGATAGTGGTAAGGATGGAAATCGTGATACTCTACTAGACAGTGACTCGTATGACATGAATCAGATCTTCACATTTGCTCCAGGAGAGGGACAGCGACCAATTAGTTTGTATCAAGATCAAATGGCTGAGTATTTGTCATTTCCTACAATATTTTGTGGCAAAGGAAGGGTAGAAAACAATCAGCGTCAAATACCTGTTTCATATGCTGATATTGCCAAGTGGGAATTACGAAGTGTTGATAGACGTGCTGCACAGTCGGTACCAAATTTGTTTTTCAAATTGAAAAAGATTCAACTAAAACAGGTAACAGACAAATGCAATTTAGCCCTTAGAAAGTGCAAAACAAAGGGGAAAACCTTTACTGCAAATGAAATAAGAAATCCTGATCAAATCAATGACATTGTTAGACACAATGAGGGATTTTATGTTTTCAAACAGTTGAGAAATTCTCCTCCTTATCTTGAAACAAGAAAGAAAGACGTTTTTGCAATGATACGACAGCTTGGTCTACCAACTTGGTTTATGTCCTTTTCTGCTGCAGATACACGTTGGAATGATCTGATCAGAGCATTAGGAGTTTTAAACGATGACAAACAGTACACAGATTCTGAAATTGAGAGCATGACATGGACTGAAAAGTCAAAGTTAGTTCAGAAAGACCCAATTACATGTACAAGGTATTTTGATCATCGTTTTCGGACTTTTTTGAATACTGTGCTTAAGAGTGATCATCATCCTATTGGTAAGATACAGGACTTTTTCTATAGAGTTGAATTTCAACAGAGGGGATCACCACATGTTCACATGATTGTTTGGATTGAAAATGCTCCAAAATACTTAGAAAATGATAACAAGGAAATTGTTGCATTTGTTGACAGCTACTTGAAGTGTGAAAGGAATACAGAAGACAATTTGACAGAATTGCAAGTTCATAAACACTCACAAACATGCAAGAAAAAAGGAAAGGCTGTTTGTAGATTTGGATTTCCACTTCCACCACTCCAAGCTACTATGATATTAGAACCTTTGGACAGTGACATTGATAAATACAAGAAAATGCATAAGACTATGCAAGACAAAGTGAATGACTTTAAAAATGGATGTGACATAAGCTGCACTTTCCAAGACTTTTTGCAGAATGTACTACAACTATCTGAAGATGATTATATAAAATGCATCAGAAGTTCTTTGAGAACACCCAAGGTATTTCTAAAACGTAAACCCTGTGACTTGAGAGTGAATGCTTACAACAGTACTCTTCTTCATGCTTGGGCAGCAAACATTGATATTCAGTATGTTTTGGATCCATATGCTTGTGCAATGTACATTGTCTCATACATAAGTAAATCCCAAAGAGGAATGAGTGAGCTGCTGAGTAGAGCTGCTAAGGAAGCAAGAGAGGGCAATCTCGACATTAAAAGACAAGTTAGACACATTGGAAATCAATTTCTTAACAGTGTTGAAGTTGGAGCACAAGAAGCAGCATATCTAGTTTTGCAAATGCCCCTTACAAAAGCATCAAGAGATGTAATGTTCATAAACACATCTCCAGTTGATGACCGTGTAATACTTGTCAAACCTGATTCAGAACTTGAAAAGTTGAATGCTAATTCCACAGACATAGAATGCAGTAACATAGTCAAAAGATATGCAAAACGTCCAAAACAACTTGAAAACTGGTGTTTAGCTGACTATGTGTCACAGTTAGATGTAGTTTTCCCAAAGGAAAGTATAAGTGAGCTGTCTGAAATGGAAACAAATGATGATGAGAGGCACCAGTCAGAAAATGAAGATAGTGGAACTGATACTGAGGGTGAATTTAAAGAAGACAGCACATTAGTTGTGTTGAGAAATGGAATAAAAATCAAGCGCAGAAAAACACCAAGAGTTATAAGATATGTGCGTTATAGCTTAAAGACAAACCCAGAAAATTACTATAGAGAAAAACTAATGCTGTTCACTCCATGGCGAAATGAATGTTCTGATCTTCTGTGTGGACAGCAGAGCTTTGAGCAGTCATTTAACCAGAAAAAATTTTTCTTGGCTCAGAAAATCAAACAGTATGAAAACAATGCTGATGTGCTTGAGCAGGCAGAACAGATGGCACAGGATGATTTGACAGAAGCATATGATGAATTAGCTCCTGGTGCTCAACAAACTGATGCAGATGATGAATATGAAGGAAATGTTGATTCTGAAACATTCGTTCACTTTAATCCAGAAAGGCCAATTGAACAGAGAGAGTATGATATAGGAAGTGATGTTGGAATTCCATCAACAAGACAACTGAATGAGCAGAGTTCTGTTAGATTACCTGATGATGAGTATTTAAAGCTTGTAGCCAGTTTAAATTTGAAGCAACGTGAATTCTTCAATCATGTTATGCAATGGATCAAGTCTAAACAGGAACCTATTCATGCATATCTTTCAGGAGGTGCAGGAGTTGGGAAGTCAGTGTTAATCAGAGCGCTTTATCAAGCTTTACATCGGTATTTATGTGCTAAGGAGGGTGAAAATCCAGACGATATACGAATTCTTCTTTGTGCATACACTGGTAAAGCTGCATTTAACATTGGTGGTCAAACAATTGCTTCTGCATTTCACCAGAAAATTAACCAAAGGCAGCAAAACATGCATTGTGATGAACTCAACACATTTAGAACTAAATACAGAAATTTGTCAGTTGTCATCATAGATGAAATTTCAATGGTTGGCAATGCAAAGTTGGAATTTATCAATGGCAGACTTCAGCTTCTTACTGGTTTGAAGAGGCCGTTTGGAGGCATCAGTATTATTGCTGTTGGAGATTTCTTTCAACTGAAACCAATTATGGATGGCTGGATTTTTCAAGATTTAAAACAAAATGCCCAAGCACTTGCATGTAATCTTTGGAAAGAAAACTTCACCTTATTTGAGTTAGATGAAGTAATGCGACAAAAGGATGATTTAGAATTTGCACAGCTTTTGAACCGTCTTCGTCACAATGAGATGACTTCTGCGGACTTGGATATAATTCACAGGTGCATCATTGCTGAAAATAGTCCAAATTATCCACACAATGCTCCCCATCTTTTCACAATGAATGCAAAAGTAGATGAATATAACAATAAACTTATAGAGCAACTTCCTGGTGAAAAAGTCATTGTAAAAGCTATTGACAGTGTCCTCCAAGACCACAGTAAGTCTGTGAAAGACCGACTACTCAGATCATTGCAAAATCAAGATGATGTAAGCAAAACTGCAAATCTCATGACAAGACTAACTCTAGCCATTGGAATGATATATGACATTACAGTTAATATTGATGTTACTGATGGCTTGACAAATGGTTCATCATGTACTGTATTTCTTGTTGAAAACAGATTACCTGGTGTATCAAGGCCAAGTATAGTATGGGTGAAGTTTTTGGATTCTGCAGTAGGGAGAATTGCTCGACAGAAATACAGACATCTTTTCCATGATGGTGTTATGGATGATTGGACACCGATATTTGACTGTCAGCGATCTTTTGTTTTCAATTCAACTACATATCAAAGAATACAGTTTCCTTTAAGACCAGCTGCTGGTAAGACAATTCATAAGGCTCAGGGCTGCACTGTTGATGAAATTGTAGTAGATTTATCTCAGTCAAGGATAAGGAAAACACCCCACATACATTATGTAGCTCTTAGTAGAGTTAGATCTGTTGACAAATTGCATATTCTGAATTTCAATGAGCAAGCATTAACTGTTGATGAAAAAGTTGTAGAAGAAATGGAAAGAATGAGGAAGGAAGCACCTCTGAAACTGTGTTATATTCCATTGTACAAAACAGAGCAGAACAAACTAAAAATTATGTTTAATAATGCAAGATCTCTTCACAAACATTTTGATGAAATTAAAAATGAACCCAATGTTGTAGCATCAGATGTTATTGGTTTTTCAGAAACAAGACTAACCATCAATGATGAACAAAATTTTATGATGGAAGGTTACTTGACTTTGTTTAATCATGAAAATAGAAGTGACAGCAATCGGCCTCATCATGGAACAGCATTATACGTTAAACAAGACCATTTGATGACATGTATCTCAAAATTCAGTAACACTTTGCTTGAATTCATCATAGCTTTAATAAATTTCAGAGACCTTGGAGAAGTGCAGATAGTTGTTTTTTACAAGTTCCCAGCATGTTCTTTTAAAGAATTTGAACGTGAAGTTATGTTACACTTAAAACCTTTTGTAGACACAGAGAAAAAATTGATAATTCTTGGAGATTTCAATTTTGATTTGTTTACAGGTCACAAAGAATTTCTGAACTTTATGAAGTTGAATTTAAAATGCACACAATTGATAAAAAAGGTAACTCATGATTCAGGTTCACAACTTGATTTGATTTTCACAAACTTCCCTCATTGTGAAACTGATGTGATTGAGGCATATTGGTCGGACCATAAAATGATTTACTGTACATATTCTTTATAAATCTGATACAAGGGACGCAAGAGTATTTATTTGGGGGAGATACGTCATCTTGTCCCCTCTCCCACCTACCGATGTGCCACTGTCACTTAGTGACATTTGGTACATTGATTACTGTATACAGGGTTATATTCGCCCTAGCTGTGTTATTTTCAGCCTTTCACACAATTTTTCAGCGTTTTAAATTATCCCCACTTGCAGTTTTATTGAAGAAATCATACTGTGTTCTTTTAATTTACCCTGTTTTAAATTTGTCTATACCTCAAAGATGGATGACAGTGGGAAAAATAAAATGGGGCGAATATTTCCCTGTATACAGTATCTTATAGGCACCAATTACTTGATGCAAAATCTTGTTTGTTTTTAGTAATATGTTTACTTTAAACTATTTTTTATATGCATGCATGGAATAGCCTAAAAAATTTGCAAATAACTCATTAATGATCACAAAACAATTGTACTGAACAGGAATCCTTCATTATGACTTTTTATTGTGGATTAATTTTCAACACACAATTAATAAATGTACAAATAATTGAATGTTGCATGTTTAAGTACATTCATGTACCATCAATAACATCATTCATGTCAAAAAAAAGATGATGATCATTGTACATATTATGTGTTAATGAATATACTGTATTGATGTTTGTGAGATAATAGTTTTACCCTTACTGTTTAGATTCTTTTCTTTAATGATTATTCATATGAATATCATGAACTTGTATTTTGAATACCGGTATACATGAAATATTTTGAGATTACATGAATTATTAATTTACAAAGTTTTTTTTAAAGAAAATAATGATTTCTGCTAAATAATGATTAGAGTTGTACTAGAAATATACACTTGCATCAAGTAATTGGTATCTTTGATATATGTTCAACACTGTATTCTATAATTTTATGAAGTAAATTCATCGAATATTACCGGCATCTGTTCATATAAAATTTGCTGTATAGAAATATTGTAAGTTTATAAATGTTACTATGTCTTGTGTCATTTAGTCCCTGATGAACAATACTGGAGTACATGAGAGTATAAACTTTTACAGTGTATATAAATTAATATTTTTTCCAGAGCAAATATTTTTTTTACATTTTGTTTTGAAATCATGTATGTTCATTGTATATATGAAACTTTGTGTTGAAATAATTTGACTTGAATTTTTATCTTTTTTGATTTTTTTGTCTTAAAATGTTTAAGTTTATTGTATTTTTGTATTTCAAATCATTCAGAAATTGCTTTAAACATTCACATTTACTAGCTTTAGTTTATACCTGTGTAGAATAGGAAAGCAACCTGCATAATGAGACAGAAACTGACAACCCATTCTAAGTTACTAGTATATTGCTGAATTCAGTTAACTCCATATTAATTGATATTTATTTTTCTCCAGCATTGAGATATTTAATATGTGACCACCATTATATCATAATTTCATGAGAATCGACTTATACCCAGGTAAGTATGAAAAGAGGGGGTCAATGGCCAGCCCGTAAAGGGAGGTAAACCTACCTCTTTATAACATTACAATTTTTCCTTTAAAAGAGAGGGAAAAAAAGGTGGATCACTACAATTTCTCATGACTGGGCTTTAAAATCAAAATTATTGATTGCAAAAATCTTAATCACTCCATTTTGGTATATTACCATCAAGTTTAGGTTATCTGATTCCTGCAGGTACTCCAATTACCGGTAAATGTTACTTATTAATAATTCTTTAAAAATAATAGTTGATGTTCAAAGTCAGAGTCTGTTGACCATCATATAATTATTCACTTTCAGTTGCAATCTTTCCAATTTTCGCTTTCGTTATGTATAGGAAAGATTTACTATTAAGTGAACTAAATCAGTATATTTCGTATCTTTCAAACGATTATTTTGATGTATTTAACTTTCCTCTAAGCAAATTTTGAACTGTTTACAAAGCATCTATGTTTACATGTAATGTTATTGTCAGGAAGTTTTGCATTTCTGTCACAAAATTGTTGCAATGTTGCATATTTGATACTGTGTGCATGTTTGTTGAAGTCATATGAAATTTAGATAGTTGATTGTTATTAACGCTTCTTAGTTTTTATTATATTCTCTACTAATTGTCTGATAAATTTTCACCAAATTTGTTGAATTTTGTAAAGAAATAAAAGTAAAATCTTATTCGCATTTTCTGTTTTTATTATAACTATCATAGCTAATGTTACACCCCCCAAAAAGGAGAGAAATGTTATTGTTCAATAAAAGCATATTACACTTCAGAATTGACAGTACAAGTGCTATATTCTGCAGAAATACTGAGATTGACCTCTTTATGACTAAATTGATAATGAGGTACACTGTAGGCATTAAGCACTGGTTGAAAAGAAAGCCATTCTAAGCAATTTTATGCTCAGATCAAGCCCAATTACAGAAAATGAATAAAAAGAAGTTCATACTCTAACATCTACCGTATATACTCGCCTATAAGTCGGTTTTTGGGAGTTAAATTTTAGTCCAAAAGTCTATGTCCGACTTATAGGCGAGTCATAAAAGACTAGTATTTGTCTGGACGGCAAAACGTAATATTCTATAAATATTTTTAAGAGTAATATGTGACCAAGTCTGGATTTATCATTATATCATGTTTGTATTCTAAGATTATGTATTAATTACAAGTAATATACTTTTTAAAGTTAAGAGGGCATCATCTATTTTTTCAACAATTAAAAAAAAAAATTGACCCTGATTTAAAAAAAATATGATTGAAACCAGGTTAAAACATCAGAGCATGTTGTCATCTAATTCTGGCAAAACGTTGTACCGACTTATAAGCGGGTCAATGGCAAATCCGTTCAAAACACCCTAAAAAAATACAACCGACTTATAGGCGGACAGACTTATAGGCGAGTATATACGGTACATGCATAATACTTGCAAGTAAAGGTCTTACACTCAGGTGAGCGATGTGGCCCCTGGGCCTCTTGTTTATCTCTGACCATTATTTTTTTTAATGTAGTTTACTTTAAGCAGGTAAATTTGTCTTCTTAAGTCTTACAGGGGATTACTGGCTCGGATTGCATGATACGAACAGTGGATCCACCACAGAATTTTATTGGGATGATTGTAAATCGTTGACTCAGTCGGATTGGACCATCTGGGATTCAGTGGGCAACGAACCGGACAACCCAACCACTCAAAGATGTATTAGGATCTTCTTTGGCCATTGGAGAACTGTAGACTGTAACATACGGAGATCGTACATCTGCGAAGCACAAAAAGGTATCGAGCACATGGCTTTTTGTCAAATCCCTTTCAACTGATTTATTTTGGCACTGATTGATTTTTATAAATCACTCAAACACAAATTAGTATTAACTAGAACTGTCCAATAGGGACAAATACCCCCGCTGGGTTTTTCAGAGAAGGTGCCAATTCAAAAATACTTTGTGGATCTGGAGGTGTTCACTATTTACACACAAAAATTTACAGTGAAATATAATTGCTCATTATGTTTTTTAATAAATGAAACAAAAGTGCAACCAAATGAAACATCAATACTAATACATTGTAATTCAATTGTAACATTTTTTTTATTTCTTCATTAAAGAAATATATTGAAATTATGTGCTATGACACTCTGCATACTGATTGTTGAAAAAAAAAATCATTATACATTTGAAAATAAAGAGCTGGTCATCCAGTAATGAAGTGCTTTGACAGACAATAAATTACAATTAAGAGAATAAGAGAAGAGAGATCTTTAATTCTTGTGCCTTATTCCCTGGATATTAGTTAACACACACGCTTGATAAGAGATATGCCTTAACAACTTCCAACACAAAACTCATTAATTTATCTTTAACTGGATGCATGTCCAGTCATTATTCCCAAGAGACAAACAAATTTACATTATCTTCTGTGTAATGTAAAAACTGTTTTAAACTCTTGATGATGTTTCTTTTTTTAGTTTTAATGAGTTGTTTTGAGCTGTAGTTCACAATTTGTACAGATATTCTAGATTCTACGTCTCAAACTTTATACATGAGCCCAAAATTAACAAGTCAATTAAAATAAAAAATAAAACCTGTAAAATGCAGAAAAATGGACAAATAAAGTTGAAAATTCCAGGTGCACACCTTCATATGGTGAATAATAAGTGTATAAATTTTCAGATAAATCCTTGCAATAGTTTGTGAGAAACGGTCTGCACAAGACCACAAGATAAAAATGAAAAAACACCTGTAAAATTCAGAAAGACCATCCAATCAAAATGAAAATATCAGGTGCACACCTTCATATGGTGAATAATATGTGTATAAATTTTCAAACAAATCCTTCCAAGAGTTACTGAGTAATGGTCCGGACAAAATCTCTTCTACAGACAGACAGACAGACGGACATGCTGATTCCAATATAACCCCCCCCCCCTAAACTACTTTTGCGGGGGGTATAAAAATTATCATTTTCGAATTAAATGGCGTAGTATTAGAACAAAACATTCAAAAATTATCTTTAAGAATACAGAATCCGGATATATATTAAATATGTATTATCAAATTCGGGTTTAAAACATATCTGCCTTGTAAAAATCATTCTGCCAACAAGAACCAAGAGTATTACATAGAATATCCAACAAAATGTTCTTGAAAATCAAAGATGGGGGACTCCAGTATGTTTGTTAAAAAAAACAGAATTTTTAAACTGACAAATATACTTAATTCGATCGATGTCCTTTACCACAGTCATTTGGGAATGTGCTTAAAATAATGAATAGTGATAAGTCTCGATACAATCTACAAAGAGTACAGATCTGTGAATAGGGCAAAAACACTGACTCCTGAAATTCCAGAGATGGGATCAGGGATATTTAAGGAGTTAGTATTCTCTGTCCATTGTCACATCCGCCGTGAGCTCTGTTTTGATCAAGTAAAATTAATATTTACTATTCAAATTAAAGGTAAAAAAGACTTTGCCATTGGTTTATAAACAATATAAACTTATCAACCAATGCCAAGTTTTACTTGCTATCAAGATCAAAATAACGAACATTAATATTTCAAACGAGGGTGTAGAAATCCCTGTAATATCATCTTCTTAGTAGCATTTTTAAATTTCAGATATGTTCGTACTTGGATCAGAATGATTCATTATTACAAGTTGCTTATGAGCATTGATTAATTATAAGTTGGCGCTTGCAGCCCTCCACTTGCAATTCGTAGTACATTGAATAGTATTGGTGATTGAACATTAGTGTTTCACACTGAGTCGGCAATATTTCAGCCATATTTCGGCGTTCAAACAAAGTATGTATGACCATTTTTGAAGTTTTTGGTTTCTCTGTCGGCCCTCTGTGAGCCTAGTATATTTCGAAGACCAGCGCAACGATCTTTTACGTGCCTGGAAAGGGATTGTTATCCTTGACACGGGTACGTACAATTGAACGTCCTAAACAAACAAACCAATTTATGGTAATTTAGACCTTAACTCAGTACTCGGGGATTTATTTTCGTACCAACACCCGCGTGTTGCGACACATCTACGATTATGCCGTCTTATCCAAAGGACCGGTCTCCATGCAATTCTAAACAGCGACGTAAGGGTTGAACACCATTGAAAAGCAAACTATCTAACCAATGCGTCATGAGGGCGACTATCATCTTTTGTCAGTATAACATCCAAATCAGGAACAGATTAGCAGACTAAGTGGTCAATTTGCGTTTCACTTCGATAGATAAATATTGTTTTAGTTACTTCGTTATGCCCCTGCAGCAAAGGGGATAAAGTTGTGTTGGTTCCTACAACAGTCATTATTATCTTAATCCGCCAAAATTTTGGTCAAACACCAATAAAAATATAGAAAGTAAGAATAAATTAATTTTGTGCATTGTTGCTGCATGATATATTAGAAATTGCATTAACAAATGCCTATACAAGCATATTTTTTCCATTTTCTTACACTCTAGTGCTTATAACCATATTCAGTTCATTTTGTTCTCATTTTTTGTTGTATGCATTATATCATTCTTTACATATGCCATATAAACACTTAATAATCTTTAGATATGCCTGGTTTTTTTTTTTTAAATTGAAAGCTTAAATGTGTGTCCCACGAGTTTGTCTCTCCTGTTATACTGTAATAACAAAATTGGAATTATTTAGTATGAACCTTTCACGGTTCCAAACTTATTATCAGCCTTGGTTTCATTTACAAGAAGCCAAGTTGTTGTCTCCAGTTTTTCAAATTAAGTAGGTTTGAAGATTATGTCCAAAAGGTAAGTATAATTTACTGAAGTAAAAAAAATAGGTCTTTACTGTTAAACTGAAAATAAACTTAAACATTTGAACTAAGAAATTGTAACTTTTCCTACACGTTTGTTTCATAGCTACATGTACTACATTATCAACATTCTATGGTACCCAATAAGAGAAATAAGTATTTATAGAGTTATTGTCTATCCTTTTACTGTTCATCCTGTTACTTATAAAATCGTAACAGGAAAGTCAATTTTTGCATAAGGAAAGACTAATTTTATAAAATAAAATTACGATATAAGTCTTATCGTATCTTAATCTGGCAGTTATTTTTCAAATTCTCGAGAGGGACGTTAAACAATATATAATCAATCAATCATAATTCTTTAATAAAGTAGTTTCTGAAATGAATACACTCTCAAAAAGATGTTGTTTCAAATTTATATAAACATAAAAAAATTATTTTGTTACAGGAAAGACATCACATTGTAACATTACAGACAAATTTTCTTAAAAACAGAAAAAAAATGTTGACTTTCATTGAATTTTTTAAATTTTAAAATTATTTTCCTATTTATAATGTGTGATATTTATTCTGTTTTGGTTTTGTTTCTTTTCTTTAATCTTCAAAAGATATTTTTCTTATAAAGAAAGAAAAAGTGAGTAAGCTCACGTACCTCATGGTCCCCCAATCCCCGGTGCTGAAATTGCCGGGAAAAATATAGGAATCCCAATTTCCTGGTCATATGCTAAGTTGACGAAATCCTGTGCATCAGTTTATAATGTGAAGTTGCGCTGACAATCTGTTCATTTCTATATTAAAGGTATGGCCAAAAAGTTGAAAAGTCCCTAAATTCCCAGAAAATAAAGGAATCAATCGGAATTTCCTGGTAATATGCATATATACTCACTGTGTACTAAATATCTGCGAAGTTTGCTTAAATTCTGTGCAGCGGTTTAGGAGAAGTCGGCTGACAATCTGTTCATCTCTATATTCAAGGTATGGCCAAAAGCTAAGTTGAAAAGTGCGGAAATTCCCGGAAGAAATAAGGGAATTCAAATTCCATGGTAATATGCACATCTTCACATTGTGTCCTAAACAACTGCAAAGTTTGACGAAATTCTGTGCTGAGGAATGCAGTGGATCTTTACCCTGATGATGTGATTGTGTCCTGAATAACTGCAAAGGTTGACGAATTTCTGTGCTGTAATGCAGTGGAACTTTACCCTGATGATGTACCAGGTACACGTACTCTATATCCTTGCTAACAATGGTAGATTGAAATTGCTTGCCTTCAGTGGCAGCATATTTGCTTTCGGGGAACCAAAACAGACCAGTGGGATGAGAGTGAGAATTCTTCATGAGCTTGTTTTGCACAAGGAAATATATCTAGACCACGCCTTTCTCTCAAGTGGTTGTATGCAAGATCGTCAAAACCATTTGCCAGAAACATATGCACGGTATTCAGACATACATGTGCCAGGGATGCTTCTTGATGACGGAACAATTGAATTTACGTAACCAGAAGTCTGTCGAGAGTGAAGCTCTACTGGTTTGTACTTATAGCAAAGGAAGAGAGAAGTACTTACTGTTTTGTACTTATAGCAAAGGAAGAGAGAAGTACTTACTGGTTTGTACTTATAGCAAAGGAAGAGAAAAGTACTAACTGCTTAAGCAGTTGGGAATTGAAACTTTACAACAGCAATAAATAGAATGATGATCCTTGATTATAAGTTTTTTATGCATGCCACATTATATTATAAACAGACTAAAACTGTATTTGAAGTATAGACACTAAAAATCAGTGCCAAATTAATTGAGATAAGTTTTTCCTGGTCTCATTTATTTATGACTACTATTATCCGTGTCTTTAGAATATCATTAATAATTAAAACAGCTGAAGCTGTATTCTTATAAAGCATATTAAAAAATTACCATATATATAAAATCACCAGAAAAAAAATTAAAGCAAGATGAATTATATTTCTGTTTATGTTGTATTTTAAACTGGTTTCTGCTTATCTTTTCTTGGTTGTCGAAAGTTGATCAAAGCGGGGTAATTCAGATTACTTTTGATAATCGTTTTAAAATGTATTGCTTTTACAAAATAAAAACAAGACGTATTTTTGAAACAATATGCGACCGGCGGCAACTAAGTACGAAAAAAAAAACTATTGTTAAAATACAGTCACAGTCAAAGTCACAAGCTTAAGGTCATTGGCCTTGGGGTCACTAGAAAAAACTTACGTAGTGGAGTATGCACATACCAAATCTGAAGTATCCATCTACTATGGTTCAAAAGTTTTGACTGACGAAAGTTCGAAAAAAAATTTTTAGCATATAGGTCACAGTCAAAGTCACAAGGTCATTTACCTTGGTGTCATTTGAAAGAACTTAATTAGTGGAGTATGCATACCAATCATGAAGTATCTAATTCGTATGGTTCAAAAGTTATGGCGAAAGTTTGAAAAAGCTATTGTTAGCATATAGGTCACACTCAAGGTCTCAGGGTCATTGACCCTAAGCTTGATGTCAATAGTGGAGTATACATACTAAATATGAAGTCTCTATCTCTTACGGTTAAAAAGTTATGGCGAATGTTAAAGTTGACATCGGAGATACAGACAAATAGACAATAAGATAAACAGACAAACGGACAGGACAAAAACAATAATCGCCCCGATCTATCGATCCAGGTCCATAAATTATTTTTATGATTTCGCAGAAAGAGCAATTGGTTTACATTGGTTGCTTACAGCTACCATTGCATACCTTATATACAATTTTTGAGGATAACGGATAACTCAACAATGGATACAGTTTGATGTGTCATAACAAGCTCGAGTCTCTAGATCTTTTGCGCATTTAACAAAACACCACAACCCACTAATAAATTTGATATATGTTTAATATTAAGACTGACACATTGATTTTATATCTGTTTAATATCTATGTACATCATTATATGTCATATTTGAACCATTAAAAACACATTTATGTGTACATGTAATTGATCATATCATAGCTTAACACAAGGCTGTATAATTTGTTTTAAACAAGGATTTCAATGATTTGTCGTCTAAATAAATGCTAATGATTTTACATTATTTAATGTTCAGTACCGTGAAACCATTTTAATTCGTGATGGTAAACGTTCGTGGATAAGCAACATTTAACTTGTTCGTGGGTCGTACAATGTAAATTCATGTACTGTACATTTGATATTTCGATATGTATATAAAATGAATATTCTTGGGAATGTGAATAAGTGCTAAAGCGTGACCCCAAAAATCTACAAACACTGGTTCTTTAAGAACATTGATGATTCCACAGTATCTTAATTAATAAATGAATGGATAAATAAATTTTTCAATAAATAAAACAAAGGAAATGAATGCTTGTCAATTTGCAATTGAAAAATAATTTCTTTCACAGTGAAGAAGAAAATGACTTTTCAGGGAAAATACCTATGTATTTTCTTGATGAAGTTTTTCGACAATAAATGCAGTTCTAAATAGGAAAAATCGGCAAAAAATAAGGACGGAAACTTATTAAAATGAAATATAATATGAACCGATTATAAAGTAGGAACATTATGTTATATTCAAATGAAATAAAAGGTAATGTAGATTATGCAGTCAGTCAGGACGATTTAATTAAAAACTAGGACCATAAAAAATTGTACAAAAAATATCGAGAACACAAAAACAAATCTAAGTTTTAGAGACAATGAAATAAAATACAAACCAACATATAAAGGATGAACATTATGTAGTATTTAGATAAAATAAAAGGTAATGCAGATTCTGAAGTCAGTCAAGATCAAATATTTAAAAACCAGAATCTTACATAAAATTGTAAAAGAAAAAAATATCGAGAACAAAAAACATACCTTCAATTTTAAAAGCAACGAACGAAAATATTAACCAAATATAAAAGAGGAATGATATGTTGTATTTAAATGTCATAAATATGAATGCAAATTCGACAGTCATTAAAACTAAATTATAAAAAAAAAACAGGATCATAAATAGATAGTAAAATAAGTATCGAGAACACAAAACAAACTTTCAATTTTAGAAACAATGAAATAAAATATAAACCAAAATATAAAGGAAGAACATTAAGTTGTTTTCAAAATCGAACTAAATATTTAAAAAGCGGGATCAGACATAAATTGAAAAAATATCGAGAACACAAAAATATACATACAATTTTAGAAACAATGCAATGAAAACTGGAAACTGTACAATATACAGACAGTGAATTAGAACTGATCAGGTAAATGTGATGAAATATTCCTCATCTCAGTTGTCATTTGAATTACTTTAATTAGAACAAAGAAAAATTTCATTGTTATTCCCAAATAGAATCAATACTAGTAATTTTGAAAAGTCGAAATTTTAGTACCCAGAAGGTTTTTTTTTCAATTTTGAAGATTCCGCCAAATTGTGGTTCAGTCCTTGCTTTATCCAGGGAGCCAGGTTTACAGTTTTTTGGTTTTTTGAACAGAATAAAAATTATTCTTTAATTGTTTGTAATTAACTTATTAAAAACATTTCTTTTGGAAAATCATTAAGGTTTAAGCAAAATCTTATATGAGTGAGCAGAAGGTTTATGAGTCTTAATAAAATGGAGATGATTAACTTTAGACAATAAGAATGACCCCCTGAGTTCATGGAAGAATATTTTTCTAGCTATTATTCAATATCATCATCAACTGAAAAAAGTGCATCTTTTATTTGAAAAACCTTTTTACTCCTCGTCTAGGGATGCATTATTGCAGATTAAAAGACAATAAAATGTTTGAAGAACATTTTAGAAATACATAACATGTAGGAGATGGGAGACTGTATTATTATTTTCTTTTTATTTTGAAAAATAAAATCAATTTATGACTACGACAATTATAAAGTCTCTAATAATCACCTTTCAACATAAAAAAAATGTTGCACATACATGTAATGGCAGTTTTTCTTCAATCCTCATTTCATTGACCATTTTGTTTCAATTTAAATTTTTATCGTGCACCAAGCCTACAAAAATTACAGAATTTATTTAGAATGTATCATTATTTGCACAGCAAGATCTTAGAGTGATTGCTTAAGAATAATTTACAATTTTTTAATCAGCAATATTAATTATAGATTCATATTCAAATAAACAGGTAGCCTAAATAATGTTCCAGGCAAAGTTAGAAAATGTCCTACTCATGTCCATACGATGGATAATAATAGAAATTTTTTTCCGTTGTTGATAAAATTTACTAATGTTACATTTTGCAAAAAATGTTAATTTGCTGAAATTTTTTAAAGCTGATTCCTTAGAATACCTGCATTGTAAATGCAATAGGAATGAGACTTGCGCTAATTGAGATTAAAGTACTTCAATTTTTAATTTTGTGTCATGAAACTGTTCAAGGAATAATTTTTTTTCTTTTCGTATAGGAAACTTACCCTTCATTAATGACATACCATTTCTCTTTTAGATGGTCTTAGAAGGTATCAAGTAGTTTATTATTACCAAAACCAGCGAAGCCATGAACAAACGATTATCAGTAACTGGTAATTTACCCCTGCAAGATAAAGAATAAACTTTTCTGTATCAAAGAAAAAAGCAGAACGAAACATTAAAATATGATTGATTCATTTAACATCAAAACTGCTAAATTTCTGAATTATATATCTTAAGTTCTTATTTTAAATGATATCATTCCTTATTCAACATAAATAATTTAAAGTTTTAAAGAAGTGTGTGTATTCTTTTAGAGATCAATTGTTAAAAAAATTTTGATCCTGCATTGCAACAGTTACTAAAATATATTTGTTAAATGTTAGGACAAGTGATGTTGATATTCTGTCTATGGTCCTGTCATCTTTTTTCCAATAATCCGTATTACTTAATACACCTTCGGTAAATAATATTCTCGTGCATTTTCTTTACACATCATTAAAAAATCAACTGTGAAGGGGGAAAATATAGCATATCTTCTGTGTGTGCTTTATTTATTTTGGTGAAACCAAGGATATGGTTTATAAAAGAAATTTCTAGAAATTAAGGGTGACTGCCACAACCTCTTTCACGACTTTCCATGGACAATGCGAAAAATACTGGATTACCAGCAAAGTTTTCACATAAATGACCAATACGTCGCGGAGTTGAATGCCATCCCTGTTAACAAACAACCTCGGGCCAAAAAATGCCGAGAAAAGGTTGTCTTTATCCTCAGACATACTTTGCCTCCACTCACAAATAAGTGTAAGAATGAAAAGGTCGAATGTATATTTCATTTCATTTACAAAATTAAAAAATAGAGGGCAAATAATATGAGATATTTACAAATTATAAAATTGATAAAAACTATGCTGAAGACGGAGCAAAAGAAAAGTAATTGTGCTAGGAACATCAACCAAACAAACGGCAAAAAAATATAATGAATTGGATGCCCAATTTAATTAGGAAATAAAAAAAAAAAGAAAATGAAAAGGGAGCCCTGTCATAATTGCCGAGATAATAAACGGTAATCGAAAAAAAGAATCAACATGCTTTAATGAGTTTACAAGTAATCAACAGACTGTTGCAATTCCTTATACTTCCCTAGGCAACATTATGAATAAAGTTGTGAAGAGAGCTTCCCTGTTAAAATAAAATAGGGATATGTATACTATTGATATGAATTATTTAAAGAAATGTTATGTATGATAATTCTAGAAATCAATGTTTAATTTACATAACTTACAATGTACAATGTTTTAAAACGTATTATCCCTTTCAAATGTTTAACTACACATTATAAATGACCAGATCAAGATGCAGAACAATACAATAAGTAATTAATTGGAAATTTGTGCTAAGAAGAATAGCTGTATTTCAATTGTTTTTAGATAACTAAAACCTATTAAATTTTCTTTTCATTTTATCATGCACTTATCCTCGGGTTATTCACTTTATTGTTTAAATAATGCAGATGCATACTTTAAAAAAAAATCCCGATAACTTACGAGGACACTCCTCTTTCGGGATGTTGGGCGGTCTTTTTCATCACTTCATCGATTAGAATTGTTGTTTGCATTTGATTATCCGAACTGTTGATTTTTATGCAGTCTTTATCTAAGGAAAAAGAATAATCACACATATAAACATTGACTAAAACAAAATCTGCATGACACGTCCACATATACCATCACTTCTAATAATAATACAAGAAGCCCATCGGTCAATCTTTCACATAAGTAACTACATGTATGACCCTTCTATTTTCTTTAGCATTTACGTTATTTAAGTTAAATTCTTTAAAAATGTGTTCACCTTACAATCCTTTTGACAATAGCCGCAATGGAATGTATAACTCGTTAAAAACCATAAACTTTTTCCATACTCATAAAAGTATTGATTTCTTAGTCACAGACTTCATCAATTTTATTCCTTTAAATTATTTAAATTTGACAAGTAAGAAAATCAAATATATAAAAAATGTAACAGGCCAATGCATATGTTGTATGTTTTCGTTATGTTTATAACGTCACAATTCAGAAAGGAATTCTTACATCACTTCCATATTTTAGATAAATAAGGGCCCAGATTTGTATTAAACCGTGCCTTGTTCTCTATGACTGATACTTCAAAAGAGATATAATTCCGACATTATAAACAATGAAATTTTGCTTTAGTCAAATGTCAAACATTTTAACCATCAGGGGAAGAGACAGAAACCATTACTTACATTTATAACCATCTGTTGAGTTGATATGATTTGCTTTAGATGACTTTTGTAATGATACAAGTGTGTAATCAAAAGGAGAGTCGGGATCACGCTGAACTCTATTTCCTCTGATATTAAACTCCGGACAGGATGCTAAAAAAAAATGAAAATGAACGACGACGATGTCGACACGATATATCCCAGTGAGCTTGAAATAAAAGAACCATAGAATCTGGCACAGCTGTTTCATATTTTCATATTTAATAGAAAAGACGTTAATCTAAGAATAAAGCTTTATGATAAACGTGATGACGTTATCTTTTCAAAAATCAACTTCCCTTACTGATGCAGCCATGTAACTTTGTCATGATTTTAAACTTTAAAATCTTCTTGGATGAAAAGATTAACTCAAAAACAAAATCCATGGATGGATGTTTTTTGCATTGAATGGAAAAGATGTTATTGAGAAGTTGTTTAATTTTGGGGATCTGTTTATTTTAAAACATTTACTTCCTAAAAACAATGCTTTCTGGCAAGATGTATTAAAATCATGGCTTAAAGTCATGAAGTGTTTAAATAATTGTAAAAACGTAAAAATTAATTTTTCAAATATTCCAGTGTGGTACAATTCTAATATCTTGATTGGCAAACGGTCTGTATATATCAAAAATTGGTATGAGAAAGGTATCGGAGTAACTGGGTTTTTTTAGATGGCGAAGGAAAATTTTTATGTTATGATTCTTTACAAAAAAAAATGTTTGCCTCTCACAAACAGATACAAATAAGCAGATTATGCAATATAATAGTGTTCTTACTGCAGTATCAAAATATTTGAAAAAATAATAAAAGTATGTCTATTGACAAATCCTTTTCCACAAAATCTTTCAATACACTTATGCTCTTTTATTATGAATTATTGTTACAGTCAGAAAAGTGCACTAAGCCAATTTACTCTATTTCAAACACAAGCAGTGTAAAACCTACATCTACATCAAAATGGATTTCCATTTTGAGTATCTATGGGCAGTGTAATTTTGAAATACATGATGTTTTTAAAGTTTGTTTTAAAGTAACAAGTGACACAGCTGTTCAATGGCTGCAGTTTAGAATACTGCATAGGGTTCTTCCTGTAGGTTACTATCTTAAAAAGATAAATATTAGAACTACTGATTTTTGTGCCTTTTGTAAGAATGAAAGTGAAACAATTCAACTTGTATTTTTATTTTGTAATAATATTTTGGCACTGTGGAGTAGTATTAGCCAACATATATATAGAACTACTTCAAAAAGGGTTGGATTTAACATTAATAATGTAATATAAGGAGAGATTCCTTTGTCAAAAAATAATAGAATTGTAAATTTTATTATACTATACAATATATCTTTACTTGTTTGATGCAGAAGAAAATGCCAAATTTCAGTGCACTCTTATGTCATCTAAGAATTAAATTTAATATTGAAAAATTTGTTTCAATCCAAAAGAATAGAATTATTTATTTTAATTCCATATGGTCTACATGGAAACCTGGTTTTGATGAGTGACAGTTCAACTTTAAGTTACTATTGTTATTGTGTTTTTCGCTCTCTTTTTTTATCTCTATTTTATCCTCGTACTGTAATAAAAGAATACATGTATTAAACAATTCGGATAATATATGTACAGGTATAAGGTGATGGAGGAAGAAGTGACAAATTGAATTCACATGTATTATCTTTTTTTTCTTTTAATATCATCTAAAAGATGGATAGTGTGAAAGGGTGAGTGTGCGTGTTTATAGTATAAAGTAAATATGTTTCAGCAATTACCTCTGTTTATTATGAGAAAAATATAAATTTTAAAAAATGATTTTAAACGGAAGAGCATATTCTACGTATGAACAATTTCTAAAACGAGGTAAGTTATTGACAATTAAGTTAGTGAAGCAAAAATATCAGCAATCTCGTTTAAAGTCATCATGTCGTAAGTTCTAAGGTTGATACATTGACCTTGGCAGCAAATACAATTTATCAGTTAATTCACATGATGACTGACTTTTTTCATGCTGATTGTTAAGCCACTATTTACCCACTGAGTTATCCACGGAATTTTCCGTTCTTTTCCCGAACATGACAAGGAGCACACGGCGGGTGTGACCGGTCGGCAAGGGATGCTCACTCTTCCAGGACACGTGATCCCAACACTGATATTTTGGAGGTCCGTCTTTGTACTGTTCCTATTTTGTATTGTTTGAGTTTAACCACTTCTGTGCCACAGGGCCGATTTTGGGCCGATCACACAGTTGCGTAGAGTGCCACGGGGCCGATTTTGGGCCGATTTTTTTATTCGATTTGTGGATACACATTTCAACTATTTAATGTGAATTATCGTTGCAACTTAGTATCTTGTGATGTAATACTTTTTATTTTAATCGCAGAAAACTGGTAAATGAAAAAAAAGAATAAAATTAAGTTAATGACACTTGTAAATGATTATGATATTTATTGATTTTCCCCTATAATATTCTGTGTACGTTTGAAAATAAACACATCAATACACTATAATCTGTGCACTTAATACACAATTTCTTTCCCCAAAATTATTTTTACTCTGTTTAAATTTAGTAGGTCTATATGCCTACAATTTTTATTTTGCCGCAAAAATAAGGTGTTCTACAAATAACGTCATTTTTACGTACATGACGTCACAATAGCACGTACGTGTTATACCAGACGCTGAGAACGATGGCTGGTGTTTGGTTCAGAGTTATGCCGCCTGAACCGGTGCCAAATAAACCTTTTACCGGCAATCCAGGCCCGAAGAATATGCCACCTCGAAATGCAAGTCCCTTGCAATATTTCCTGTTGTTCTTCAACTTGAATCTTTTAAGAGAAATTGTTCGACAAACTAACAGGTAATTGTATTTTTTTGATATAATTATGTAACCTTTTAAATAAAAGTTTTAGTTTTACTTGTTAAATAAGCGCTTTTTTAAATAAATATTTCAAAACGGATAGGTCTATGGGGATGTGAAAATATTCTCCGGTTATTTTCCTGTAAGAATTGAAGAAAACATTGTCGATGTATAATTTGTTTCTATCTATATTGTTTATAAACGTTCAAAGTTTGCTTTTCAAAGTCTTGTGCACTTTGTGTCTCACTTTGTGAGACACATCTTTCATGATTTTAAGAAAGCATAGTCATGTAAACTTGCAATATTTACAATAAATATGTCCCTATTAAAAAGGAAATAACTCTGGTTTTACTGTATTTAATAAATTAAGTTGGTCAACATTCACCGTGTACAGTGTATATACATGTATACACTCCACATACGTATATTCGGGATTGAAGTGTAATTTATTTATTGGGGAAATTAAGCTAATTAAACCTTTTACAGCGATTTTAATATCTTAAAGTACGACGAAACACAGTGATTTCTCCGCTTCCAGATACCAGTACTCCACCAAACGCACTTTTGTTCGATTTGCTAATACTGCACTTACCCCCCCCCCCCCCAAAAAAAATAAATAAATAAATAAAATTCTTAATAATGATACGACACAGAATTTCTACTTAATTAGCATATTTAAAATTTAGTATAAAAAGTGTAAGGAGATCTAATGATTAGCACAATTAAATCAATAATTTTCAGATGAAAAAAATCTTAACTCTTTTATGCTTCATGTAGTTTAAATTTGATATTCATAACTCTGATAGCAAGTACTAGTACATATTTTATGTTATAAAATCCTACCGCATTTTCCTTCCTATATGACCTTCTTTTGATCTGCTTTTAACGAAAACATAAATGATTCATGAAAGTACAATTTTTTAAAATCAATATTTAATAATTATTTCAGAAATTTTCTCTTGTATGTATAAAAAAAAATATTTGTACAATTTATACACAATTTAGGTATGCTCGAAATCAGATTAGAAATTCTTTTCTGTCTCGATTTTCACGAGCGAGGAAGTGGGTTCCTGTGACCATAAGTGAAATGAAAAGGTTCATTGCTGTGATACTGAATATGGGTTTAATCAGGAAACCCACCATTCCGGAATATTGGAACAAGAGGCATGATAGCCAGTTGAGTCGATGGTTCATGAAAATGTTCCCTAGAAACCGGTTCCAGCTTATTCTGAAGTTTTTTCACATTGTTGACAACAGGAAAATCCCAAAGCGAAACAGTCCAAATTACAGGTGAATTTTGCATTGTATATTCACCCTACGAACCCAAACTTTCTTATTTCCTTATTACGTATAATTTGTTAATTAAAATGATTCAAAACTAGATGTACGAGTCCTTTAAATATTGAAACTCTTCAAATCTAGGAATAAAGTCAACAAATGCACTACTGATAACAAAAAAGAAATCATTAGGCCACACAAAAAATTTTTAATGTTCTTCGGACCCGCGCGCTCGTATTTATTGAAAACTATACAAATAATAATATTAATTTTTTTTTTCTTTATTTATTGTAAATAACATACAAATATTTCATAATGATATATATAAACAATTAATCAGCTATTTTACATATTTATCTATATCATTTGAAAAGTTGGTGATATCATAATAATATTAATTCAAATTTCCCGCACCATGGGAATTCGTTGCTATTTCATGTTTCATTTCCGCCACATTTATCGTATTTTTAATCTGCTTACTCTGCAAATTTAAAAAAATATAATTGACTGCTCATTTTTTCACGCTCCGCCTTAAAAGTTTGCTAATTAAAAGTAATACATGTACTGTTAAAATTTAACCGCTTACCCGCTCTTACTTTTTTTTATAAATTGTCCGACGAACATGGAATTCAATTGCTGTGGCCTCATGAATAAATATTACTTTACAGACCTGATGGCAAAATTCGACCACTCATCGACCACTTCAACCGTGTCGCCAATTATTTTTACACGCCGGACAGGAATATTTGTGTTGACGAATCATTAATTGGCACTAGAGGTCGAACCTCAATGCTGCAATATATACCCTCTAAAGCAGCAAAGTTTGGCGTTAAGTTCTGGGTGTTGGCTGAAAGCGCTACTGGATATGTTGCTCACTTAAAATGCTACTTGGGTAAAACCTTTACACCAACTTCTAATATGTTGCAAGGAACAGAAGTAGTATTACAACTTTTGAAAAATTGTAATTTACTCCGCAAAGGATACCATGTTGTTTGCGACAGCTTTTTTTGTAGTGTTGATTTAGCAAGAAGATTAATTGACATGGGCACATATTTGACAGGGACACTACGATCCAACAGAAAAATGCCCCTTTCAATCAAAAACGCATATGTGGGACCAAATGAAAGTGTTTATGTCAGGCAGGGTGACATTTTGGCCGCGGCTTATAAAGGAAGGGAGGGTAAAAAGCCTGTAAGAATGTTAAGTACATTCATGAATGCCGAAAACTCCAACGGAAAGCCCAAAATAGTACAACATTACAATATGAACATGGGGGGAGTTGATGGAGCTGACATGTTATTGCATTTTTACAATGATAATCGAAAGTCAACTAAAGTTTGGAAGAAACTTGCATTTAATATTATACACAGAATGTGCAGTAATGCATATATTTTGTATAAAAAAAATACATCAGACATGCCAATAAAGCCCAGATTGAGATTTGTTCAGGAGGTTATAGAGGAGATCAGTAGAGAACATCATGCAAATAGAGGACAGCCTGTTAGAGGGGTTATAAGGAATAGGAACATTGGGATACAACCTATTCAAGGTTAATACACTTTGTCTTATGTATGGCACGCCAAATTCACAAAAATGAGATAAGTTAACAACGTTAATCTATATTTTACATCTGTAAACTATAGTTAGCGCGATAATCTATGTTTCACAACCGTAAACTATACTTAACACCGAAAACTATCATTTGCGATTGCAAAACATAGATTATCTGATAAATATCCTTTCACGATTTGTGAAACTATGATTAACAACTCTTAACTTTAGTTAACGATCGTAAACTATAGTTTACAAACGTGAATCTATGTTTATCGACAAAATCTATTGTTAACGCTTTTTACAGACAGATAAACTTAGACTATCATTCGTAAACTATAGTTAACAACCGTTAAATATTAGTTTTACAGATGAAAACTATACTTAACGAATCGTTAACTATAGTTTACGATTTGTAAGCTATAGTTTACAGTCGATAAACCTAGTTTATAAAATGTGAAACTAGGTTTATCTCATTTTTGTCAATTTGGCGTGTCATACTTATGGTTAATTTTTTGACACCCCCCAGCCTAATTAAACATAGGCTATGGTCTCTGAAGGTCTGTAACATAATTCAAATTTGCATCCTTGTCGTTTACTCAGTATTTTGTCTACACTATATACATAAATAGAAGTAAAATCTATTAAACACAAGTACGTATATGGGTATGAAATTCTGTGAATGGTTTGTTGACCTTTGACTGAATAAAATTGATAAACATTTAATCTAAATAAATAATAAGATATAGCTTGCTGTAAGGGAAGCGAATTATTAACACTTTTTTTATATCGCAGGTAACAAAGAAAAGGATTGCATTGTGTGTTCCGATCGCTCGACAGGGCAACGACGACGATCAAGATCGCAATGTAGAAGTTGCCGTAGAGGCCTACACTTTGCCTGCTCGGACAGGCATATTTGTCCCGCCGAAGAAGAATAGTTTGGACTTGCGGCACTTAATTATGTTTTTTTTATATTTGATCAATGTTGCATTTTAGCCATCTGAGTAAAATATAACAGTACTTGTCAATTCTACAATGTATCATTATCATTACAAACTTTTTTTTTTTATTATTTCCCGACACATAATTTTATTTCATGTCCATCACCATGCTTCAAGATAATCTGCAGTAAATCCCCGTCACCAAAATGTGACGAATATATCCAGGGTATCAACATATGAAAAGTCATACTTGGGACCCGCTTTGCACTAAAACTTACGACTAAGACCATAATTTAATACTGTTTATAACTTATTAAATTTGTTTATATTGAAAATCGTTTTTGAAAGGAATGGAATGATATATTTTACAGTGGCATTTTTTAAACGAAATCAATAATTTTGCAAAAAATTATAATCACTTAAAAGTTTTTGTTTCGTCGTTAGTAAAAACTGTTCATAAGCAGGCACCGATCTCTATTTTTCGTTGCTCAACAATTTTATAATAAAAATTATACACATAAAATAAATAAATAAAATAAAAATCTAATAAGATAGGGAGCTCAGATGCGCACATTTTAATGACAAAAACCAAAACTAATATGATGCTTGATATTTTTCAGGAAGGTTTTATGAAATAAGACAGGTGCGATTTACGTTATGAATAAAACGTAAACGCGCTTTTTTAGATAACGTCACAATTGTCAAAACGTCATGTATCTACGTGTGACGTTACGTATTTGGCAATTCAAAGATTTACGTTGGCAGCGAAAGGGTTAAATACTGTTCATTTTTTCTATCTACGTCATATGTTCATTTTTTCGATTTTTTATCTCATAAATTATCTGCAGAAAAATGAATAAAAGTTAAACCGACGTTTTGTTTGTTTTCATCGGCAGTGAATTTGATTTTTTAATTATCTTTGTTTTAGTAACTAGAAATGAATGCGCATGATCATATAGATTCAAACATTTTCATTGTTGATTCTTTCCAGTTCTACCTGTAAGCTGCCTTTATTAATTGTAAAATAATAACAAAACACTGGCTGGTAAAATTTGACCGCTTTTTGACGTCAATTGACGAGGCGATAAAAAAATGTGTCACCATACATTGTAGTTGACCATCAACGTGTTATTTTCCATTATGTATCTTCCAGGGTATATTTGCGAGTCTTTTTAAAATTATTTTTGACAAGTAGTGTTTTAAAACTAAACAGTATTAGAAGATGAGAATAATTTATAAACAAACGTATGATAAATAGGGGTTTCTTTTCATTTAATCCCCTCATTTGTTCATGTTTGAGAGGATTTTATGAAGCTAATCAATCATCCCATTGATTCGTTCTAGTGGATCTCGTTGCGTACAAGGTTTTCCGGATAATTATGATGCCACTGTACCTGTATGCTCATATTTACCTATTATGCATACTATAGTCGCACATACTTCATAGAGAGATTTCATGTCATGATCACGGACACAATGGTACACAAAACTGACGCCACAGTATTCTTGACAATTCATTCTGTCTGAAGCGTTTTGAAATTCCTGTTGTGACTTTGGACAACTGATTTCAGGTCTAAGTTTAACAGATTTACAAACATTTCCAGCATCTTGCTAAAGGAAAAAAAAAAAAGAAAATGAATTTTTTAATATATGGGGTAACATTAATTTTCATTTATGACAAGAAATTGAGTAAACAAAATAAAAATCAGATCAACATAAAAATTTAGACTGGTATGCTGTTTCTTCAATTGTCATAGTTGCTGTTGAAAACTTACTGTTGATATTGAAAAGGAAGCAAAACACAATAAAATCTGAATTCCAATCGTAATTTTATGTCCTGTCATTTCAAGGCTGAAAAAAAATAGATATTCAATAATGTGTGGTTTGAAAATGAATATTTTAAAAAAAGAATTTATATATATATATATATATATATATATATATATTTAAAATAAAAAAAGAAAAACACGAAAAACTTCAGTAAAGCTTTAGGCCTTTCATTCTATCTTCAGAAGCTTTACAAAATAAACAACTGTAGTAACATAGTAACGTTACACAATAATTGGCGGAGTGTATGACGTCGTTATTATGAAGTCAAAAGTACTATGACGTCATAGTTAACAGCTCACTGCGTACAGGTAAAAGTACGGGAAATTTTTAAGATCTCAATAAACTGCAGATATACAAATGCATATACAATTAAATAGAATAGAAATACATTAAATCAGATTGTTAAGCTTTGGTTTAAACGTACGAATAAAATGTTTTTCTTTTTGATGTCTACAAATGTCATTTCCTCCTGCTACTTTATAAAACGGAAATATCATAAATTTCTTTTGTCCGCACACGTCTAAATGTTCACTTAGTGGTATTTGTCTATACTCTGGAGTGTTAATCTGTTGCTTGTGGGTACGAACCCGGGTACGAAGGGTGTTACTGGTCTCACCTATGTAATATTCACTACACCCTGGACAGGTTATCACATATAAAACATTTTGTGTATCACACGACATATTGGCGTTCACGGTAAATCTTCGGCCGTTAAAGTTATAACAAGTTCCTTCCGTTAGAAAGTCACAGGTACCACATCGAGGATTTCCACATTTAGTCACTGAATGGGTTCCTTCAAAATTAGAGTTACACAGTAGTCTCTTCAGGTTCTTGGGTTGACGTCTACTGGATATAAATTGTACGTCTTTATAGATTTTCTTTGTTGTTTCGTCCTCTCTGAGAATCGTGTTCAGTTGGTGAACAATGGGGTTGATGTTCTGGTTCTTGGGATTATGCGTGTGCA
>PRKT01000027.1:250318-281244 GCA_003671525.1 Saccostrea glomerata
ATATATATATATATATATATATATATATATATATATATATATATATATATATATATATATATATATATATATATATATATATATATATATATATATATATATATATATATATATTCTGTCATAGGGGTATTAAATGTAACTTCCGAAACAGCTTGAATGTTTTCTCATTGTCGGGTGGATGATTCATTCCTATACATATTTCATACTAAATGGACCCCGTCGAAAAGTCTCAAGAAATAGGTCTGAAATGGAAATAAAAATGCTTGCTGTTACTTTATCAGCTTCAACTCAATATTCAAATATTTCCACGGTGTTTTATGAATTAAGGTCAGACGACACGTTCCTCAAAAATATATATAATTTTTCCCAAGAATTTATCATTGAAGTCTAGGTACTTGAACAGGTTTCCTTACAAAAAATTAGGATACCTTACCAGACATTTAGACAAGACACCACAGGGTGATGTTTCTTATATTTCATATATATCCCATATGGGTAATCATCTGAATGGCCTATATCACAATTTTTGATGCATTTACTGTCTTATATTTAAAAACATATTGAAAAAACAATATAGAAACTACAGAGGAATGACAAATATGCATATTTTTTTGTAAAATACCAAGAGATACAAAAGATATATTTAAGGAACATGTCGTGTGACCTTAATTATTGTCACAGAAAATGTCAGATACTTCAAAGTCTTACATATCTGTTTCATATCTAGATATTTTACTTGAAAAAGACGTTAATGGTAATCTAACAACCAAGATCTATGATAAACATGATGTCTTTAACTTTTCTATCTTCAACTTTCTTACTTTTGCAGCAATATATCTTCATCTACATACGGAGTTTAAATACACGAGAGTATGCTCTACATATGAACAATTTCTACAACGAGATAGATTATTGACAAACAAATGGATGAAACAAGAATATCAACAGTCTCGTTTAAAGTCATAATTTTGTAAATTCTATGGTCGATACAATGACCTTGTCAGCAAATACAATTTATCATTGAGACAAATGCTGACGTTTTTCATACTTATTGTTAGTCCATTATAAATACACTGAATTGGCGACGGCTTTTTTCCGTTATTTCCCGATCATGATAAGGAGCACACGGCGGGTGTGACCGATCGGAGATGCTCACTCCTCCATAGCACCTGATCACACTCCTGATGTTTTGGAGGTCCGTGTTTGATCTGCTCCTATTTTACATCGTTTTATGGACTTTTGACCTGCAATACTGTTCGCTATCTCCACATGTTTCATTCTTAGCGAAGGAAAGTACGGCGACTTAGATTTAATTCGTTATATCAGTAAAGAAAATGGGCGGATAAGGCGGGCAGAATGCCTATAGCGTCAGATATTAAGAAAAATCACATTTGATATATAAATTGAGAATTTAAATTTACATCTCATCATTGAAATTTATGAATTATGAGAAAAAACACATTTTCTGAGAGAAAATAAATCTCTTTCAAAAATTTCATTCATAAAAATATGGTATTCATGGGATTCGAACACCAGGAATAAAATACCGATGTATCAAACTGCTTTGAGACTAACGCGCTAACCACTAGGCTACAATAGCCCATGTGTTGTTATGGCATTTAAATCATGTTTGTGATATGACCCTTGACTTAATGGACTAGAAGTATTTCTCAGAAAGATGCGAATGTTTTGTCATAAAAAGTGTATTTTTAAGGTAGAGTGGGTCTTCCCTCCATTTTTTTGTAAACCCAAAAATATATATTTTATCGCAAACTTTTAGGATTATCTTTCAAAAAAATGGAGCGAAGACCCACTCATATTGAAAAATTTTGTTAAAGTATGAAAATATGATCGTTTTTGTTCTTTTAAGTCTGTGTATGCTTTTTCATAGGCAAATATTTTCAGTTTTTGTGAGATTTTTGTAAATTATAGAGATTTTACATTAAGTATAATTTAATATTAGATGAAATATGAAGTAAAACTAGGATATAACTGAGATTAAATTTTTTCACTTCTTATCTGTCGCGCTATAGGCATTCCTCCCGCCTTATACGCCCATCTTCTTTAAACATAAAGTAATTACAGTAAATATGCAATATAAGATATTTGACATCAAACTTATTCAAAACACTAGAGCTACTACAAGCAGTGAGTTAACTATATGATACCCCCGCCTTCCATATGATAATTATGGCAAAGTTCATGTTTTGCTTTTGGAGACGCGAAATAAGTGTCAGAAAGTAAAATAGAAGGTGCACAATGTCATAATGTAATAAAAAATCTGTGAAAGTATCAATAGATTTTATTCAGCGGTATATGGGAGGAGTTGCGAATAAGAGATGGGTACCCTTCAATATTATAGAAAGAATGGCAGTGTCCATGTTTTGCTCAGGGAAACCCAAAATATGTGTCGGACCAAAAAGTAAAACAGAACGTGCACAATCATGACAATGGCATTATGCAAAAAAGATTCTGCGAAAGTCTCATTAAAGGACTTTATTCGGTAATGACCAATATCCCCCCCCCCCAATCAAACTTTGACAGAGGAATATATAATTATGTTGTAAAACAGTGGGATATATGCAGACTTTAAATCACTTATTATATTCATAAGCAATGAAGTAATTTGTTTGAAATGACGTCAGGAGAAATGACGTAAATTTAAAATTTTCACGATTTCTACAGAAAAAGGTATCAAATAGTACGTCGACATTTTGAGAAAAAGTCATAGAGTGCAAGTCTCCTCCAGATCAATATTTTGATATATTAATTAGAATGATAATATCAATGTCTAATACGTGTGGGTGATACAGCCTTGCCTAGCACGTTTTGTACTGCCACCGTACAAAGAGTTAATTTTCTCGATCCCATGGCCCTTACAACTTTCAGTCAGAAGTTCGTTTGATGTAAAGCTTCAGCAATTGTCACATAATGTTTTGAAAGACACAGATAGCAAAAATTCTAAATTTTGAACACGGTCTACTTTCTTTCGAAGCATGTAATCATCAACGGTGCTACGTCATCAAGTTATACGTCATCAATTTGAATTAGCTATCAATAATGTATTTTCTCAGGGGAAGTCTCAAAGTTTTGTTGAAACAGGAGTCGTATGAGATAAATAGAACATCTATAATAGTGTGATTTGATATTGGCTTTATCCTACTCGTTGAAATGGTGTATATTCGCTCGGCAAACCTCGCAAATATATAGGCTACACCATTTCATCTCGTTGGATAAGCCAATATCAAATCATACAATATAGATATCCTCTATATTTATAAATATTGTTCTGGAGCAGGCCTGCATTAATTTTAATAGTAAAAATTGTAAAAAAAAAAAAAAATTGTCCATTTTATTCTGTTTCTGAAAAATAATGCAAAATCCGACTAGTTTGTGACGTCATAAAAACAGAAATTATCAATTACCTACTTTGAAATTATGTTTAATTATGTTTTGTTAATTAATATTTCTCATGTAATATATACAATTCATAACATTTCAAGAAATTTTCAAAATATGACTTTTGTGGGGGCAAAAATATGCAATAAACCGCATTTCGTCCTTTCATGAGAGCCGCAGGGCCTGTTAAACGTAAGGTTTTTGACTTATGGGGAAGCCTTACCGTGTTCCGGTCCTTAACTGGAGTCTTTATTTTAACAATCAAAATCAGAAATACTGAGAGTGACAGAAATTTAGTCTGATGCTTCATTTAGTATAACAACCAAGTTCACAATTAAGGCTTATTTATTAATATTTTCATTTCTTTCAATATGTTTAACTTTTACTGGCAACATGATTATAATGATTTAATCAATTAAGGAAGCTCTAAACACTAGCAGAAAAACTTTTTGACTTGGAGAAAATATATCGTATAAAGATATGCATATTGATACTTTTTCAATCATCTATGACATAACATAAGGTACCTGCCTTATTTTCGCAGAAAATTTTTTCAAAGACAGTGGACTACTTGTGAGCAGAAATTACTGCTGTTTACTTACATTGGTAAAATTAAAGTAAATAATGAATTGAATAGCTTATTCTTGGCTGTATATAGTGCTGAACATACTAGTATTTTAATGTATTAGAAATCGTGTAATTAACAACTTCTAAAATTTTACTTACAAGAGCAGATCATCCTAACTTCATGAAAGTACCCTCTAAGTGGAGCTCTTTAGCATGAAATGTTTAGAGCTTCCTTAAATGCATTTTTACTGCACAGTACACAAAAGACTAAATCTATTTATTAGTACCCCCCCCCCCGGCAACGATAGGGACGATAGGTTTCCACTGCGTTTGTCCGTCCGTCTGTCTTATGCCCGTCCCTCTGTCTGTCAGTCTATATCAATTGGTTTTCCGCATTTTACTAAACTCTTGTAGATATTGAGTTGATTTTTGGTCTGTGAATGTATCTTGATGAGGTACAAATTAAGTTTGAATTTTGATCCCCTTCAATGATTTTTTAAGAGAAATACGACCTTTTTGATGGAAACCATATAATTCTCACTGCTAGGGGACTAGTGTTGCTTATGCTCTAAGAATGCATGTTAGAATAAAGTTCAATTTAGCTTGCAACAAAAATCTCCGATACGTATCTCCTTGAAAACTGGAGATGACACGGCATAAATTCAAAAGAGGACCATTACATACTCATTTTATCATTATTAAATTATCAGAGAAAAGTATTTTAAAAATCAAATTAAGGGATTTAAAATGATTTTAAAAATCCGATTTAGAAACATTTAGTTATTGATAATACTATCTTTAATACTGAAATGATTTTATCCGGGCAAACAATCCTTGCTTTTGTTTTTAATATTCTTGGTGTAACCGAAATCTGTGTGTCAAAAAATTGCGATGGGTAAGTTTCGAATTATTGTTTCTTTCTTTTTGGGGAAACATTTGCGATGTTAGAAGATAAAACTTATACAATGTGAAGACAGAGCCAAATACAATCATAATTCTGTTTTAGGGGATGCTGTGATGGGTACAAATTAGATCCAGGAACAGGAAAATGCATCCGTAAGTTTTGTCTAAAGATACTTGCAAAAAAGATGTAAAAAAAAAATACTGATATTGGTTTTTGTCAGATAAAGATGTGAGATATATTCTGATTTCATTTCATATTGTCCATCTTTAAACTTTAAACAATAAATTCAGACCCTTCTCAAGAAAAAGGAAGACGTTATTTCAACCAAATTTGCCATAAAACATTAATCTATAATGCTTTTTTGATATTTGTTCAAATGAAAGGCGACGGTCTTTAACAAATAGGCAAGTTTTAAATATTTGTTCTTTGTGGCATGGTATCAATACAGTTGGTGCACGACTTTTACCCTGGACGTATAAATAAATACATGTATGTTTATAAAAGGTGCGTTATTTTATTTGTAGTTACAAAGCATATACCTCTCATACGAAACTCATCTTGATTTTTATGGAAAATTTGATTAAACGCAATAAAAAAAATTTCTTTCTCTAAACTGGCCTCAACGGGCTTCCGTTTGAAACATATGAACTCTAAGTCTATTTTAAAAAAAGACACTTTTAAATTGTGTCTAAGAAAGAATTTCAAATTGCTTCGCATTATCAATTATTTGACCTTTCTGCACTAATAAGATGTGATTTTTCTAGCATTGAAAATTTAATAAGCAAGAAAATTATTTTAAAGTTTTAAACTTTTTAGCTCATCTGAGCCAAAGGCTCAAGTGAGCTTTTCTGATCACATTTTGTCCGTCTGTCCGTCTGTCTATCTGTCCAGCTGTCTGTCTGTCTGTAAACTTTTCACATTTTCGACTTCTTCTCAAGAACCGCTGGGCCAATTTCAACCAAACTTGCCACAAAGTATCCTTGGGTGAAGGGGTTTCAAGTTTGTTCAAATGAAGGGCCACGCCCTCATTTATGGGGAGATAATTGGGAATTAATGTAAATTTGGTGGCATGTTTTAAATCTTCTTCTCAAGAACCACTGTGCCAGGAAAGATGAAACTTATGGGGAAACATCCTTAGGTAGTGTAGATTTAAGTTTGTTCAAATCATGACCCCGGGGGGTAGGGCGGGGCCAAAATGGCCGACCAAAGTTTTACATAGAAATATATAGGAAAATTCTTTAAAAATCTTCTTCTCAAGAATAGCAAAGCCATAATTGAACATATTTACATGGAAGCATCCTCAGGTAGTGTAGATTCAAGTTTGTTCAAATCATGACCCCCCAGGTGTAGGGCGGGGCCAAAATGGCCGACCAAAGTTTTACATAGAAATATATAGGAAATTTCTTTAAAAATCTTCTCCTCAAGTACAACAAAGCCATAATTGATAATATTTATATGGAAGCATCCTTAGGAATTGTATATTCAAGTGTGTTCAAATCATGACCCCCAGGGGTAGGGCGGGGCCAAAATGGCCGACCAAAGTTTTACATAGAAATGTATAGGAAAATTCTTTAAAAATCTTCTTCTCAAGAATAGCAAAGTCATGATTGGTCATGGGACTACTTTTGGATTTAAGCTTTTCGAGTATAAACCAATTCTGCTTTTTCCTTAAGCCACAGTGCTCAGGTGAGCGATGTGGCCCTTGGGCCTCTTGTTCTGGATGTAAGCAAATAGGTCAATAGGTCAAAAGTATCTTAAATATTTAGAAAATCATCAAAAGTGGAGGTAAATGATGTACATTTTCAGATATTTCTGAACAAGGGTCATTTTTACGTTAAAATTGGCTCAATATTCCCCCGGATTTTCCGAATATATTTACTAAATTTGTCACACTTTGTCGAAAGAATTCATAAGAAATAATTTAATAGATATTTCAGAACCAGCATAACACATTTCATTGCAAAAAAAAGATCTTTGTGTGCAACCAGCAAGCAAAAATAAGAATCTAATATTAACAGTACTGTTATAGTTCAAAAGGGAAAAACTGATCATTTTCTTCTAAAAAAAACCTTCCGCCACGACATATAGTTCCTAGCTTAATTCTAATTTTCATTGAATATAGTTTGCATTGTAGAATTCAGATTTAATGTTAGAACTTAAAACTGATGCAGAATGTAAAAAAAGGGATAGGACCAAAATCCGCTCAAAAGCTCAGGATCGATCATCCTTAAATAATTATGATGAACAATAATTTCTCAAAGAAATTTTGATAACGTTATCAATTGCATAGACTTGCTCAAGTCTCTATGTTTTAGTGCTCTCTTTCATACTCTTTGATCATGTCAAACTATGTTTGATAACATATAACTATGATAGAGAGCAGAGGACAGCAATACAAATAAGAACAAAGAATTTAGAAAATATATTTCTGAAAAAAAAAATAAACAAGGAAAACATAGAGACGACTTGAGAAAGTCTATCAATTGCAGGCCACACTCTATTGACCATCCATTTACAGTTAAATTTACTACTAGAGCTATAACGGAGTTTTAAAAATCGAAATGTTTTACCTTTGCATAATATTTTATATACAAGTCACACACTTCGAAAATAATTATACGAGGGTCATTCAAAAAGTTCGTAGATTTTGTCCTAACCTTTTTATTTAAAGTCATATTATATCCTAATTTCGTACACATATTTTAACAACAAATTCGAATAATTTGAGTCTGTCTACAAACCGTGGTGTATGAAATTCAAAAGCAGAGTAAAATTTGGAGAAACTTTTTCGATGTTGTTAACCGTGATCCGTGGTAACAAAACATGTTGCTTTAAAAATTGACTAGCATGAGTTCTATTTAATCAAATGGAATGAAACTTCGACAAAATAAATGTTTTTATTTACGAAAATGCGTAGATCTATAATCTTGTAATAATAATATGACGATGATGAACAGGGTCTACGAATTGTTTGAATGACCCTCGTATATTTTAAAAAATAGGTTACTTGTAGATTATAACTTCCAGATTCAAACTTTATCTTTTTTCTTGACCATTCATAGTCACTTAATTAACATTTTTTCCCTTTAAGGTAGGACCTATGTCGGAAAAGTCTTTGTCACAAGATTTTCAAACTTTTCAAAATGATAAATTAGTACTTGCTTATCAATCAGTTAAAATATCATGATATGTTTCCTTGTTTTTTAACTTGGTATGGTATTTACATACTGCGACTTCACATTTTCAAATGTTTTTAGGGGTACTTGTCATAAAGGGAATATGAAAAATCACAAAAATACTTCTTCAAACATCGTCGTTTATAATCTTTATTAACTGAATAATATTAAACAATATTTTATCAAGAATAATTTCTTTTTATTCAATTAACATAAAAGATAAGTCCACCATCAAAAAAAAATAGTCAAATGAACTCTATTATTTTTAGTCAATTATGCACCCTACATTTGTAAATGTTTTTTAGAAGTCTTTGTCACAATGTTTTCAATCTTCAATATGATGAAGAACATAGCCAAATGATTACAAAAAATGATTAAAATATATACCTTTCCCCTCTAACTAATGAAAGATAGGCTATTTACTGATACTCATATTCTTGACCTTTTTGCACTTACACGGGATTTAATAATTAAATGACTGTTTGGGGTTACTTTCAGATTAAATATTTATCAGAAATTGTATTTTTACTTTAAAAAGATCATATTTAATAGAAAAATTGTAATCAACACAAGGAATATGAATAGGTAACAAATAATTGTTAAAAGGAATGCACATCATTTCATTATAGATATCACAAAAATGTACACACGATCAAACGATCTACAACACGTACATCTTTGACTTAGACACATTTCATCAAGATATTACACTATATAGCTGGCAACTAAAGATTTCCTTATGCATTCCTTCAAAATGGTTACATACTATTCAAATTATTACGAAAGTTGTATGTACATTGTAATTTTATTACACTAGATAGTCTTGGGTTTGTCAACTTCAGGTCTAGATCTAGTAAATAAAAGGTGCCTACATATTTTCTCTTATTCCAGAAATATATTGCCATTATATTGGCATTATAAACCAAAAATATATGAATTGAATAAAGATTATGTTGGCATGATTGAATTCTGTGAATTTCAAAATCGGTATTTTCTAACATTTCTATTAAAGCTGTCAAGTACGGGAAAAAGTGGCATTGAATTAATTATGACGTCTTAATGGGTTAGCACAGGTTAAACACATTTACCAGTTATGATGTCATACGAAGTAGGTTCTACGTTAAGTGACAGTTTTTTTAAAAAATTAACTTAACATCTTCTATATCATCGATCAAGTATCGTATTAAATCGACACCTCTTGTTTTGATGGTACCTTACCCTCCACTTTAAAAATTCTTCCTCAATTACGAATATAATTTTTGTCGAAAGGTGTTACATTACTTTTCTCATTAGGACCAATTTTAAGGATGGTAAAAGTTTATATAAAATACTATTGATGGGGAAATTAATCTGAATTATCATCTTGTAGGTTGATTAATTTTGAAAATAAGACTAGTATTAAAAAATCATTGAATTCATTCTTTCAAAATCTTTGATATCTTAAATTTGATAAATGTATGTTGCTGAATTTGGCATGCTGAACTCAAAGTAAATTTAAACTACAATGCACAAAAGTATTTTAATAAAAGGCGAGGTTAATTGATATCATACATATATGTAAAAAAGAAATATATGCGAACCATCTACTATTCTGTTTTCACTACATTTGAGGTGATAGAAATATGACTACACGATTCCAGCAGAGAATGTGTATAACAATGTATTCATTGTCTTTGTTTTGTATGGTTCATTTATATAACGGTAAATTAGAAAACCTTGGTTATAATTCTACGTCTTGAAATCCATCAAGTACTTATTTTCACAGTTCACTTTATAAGGATAAAATCATTAAAATAAATATCGGCATTTTACCTTTTATATACCATCAAATAAAGAAGTTCAACTTTTTCCTATCTACGATATACACGATTCCTTAAGGACAGATGATACAAACAATTTTTTTCCTTGAAAAAGATTTAATATCATGCCACAAGTTTAGAAATTAATATGGATGGTTCTTAGAATTTTTTTCTCCTAAGAACTGGAATATGAAAAAGACTTGGAAAATATAAGAAATATTTCAATGAAAAAGAAAATATAGACAAAGCACATTCAGTAAAGTTTACAGGTGAAAACAAATTTCAGAATATGTTAACATGGTGCTAAAAGTTCTTGCAATTTATCCAAAGTTCTCTTCATTGATATTTCGTCTTTTAAAGCTATAGTCAAATCGTCTGCGTGCTGGATGTTTTTAATTTCGTGATTATTAATTGTTATGCCTTTTATATCAGTATCACATTTTATCTTAATAGCTAAAAGTTCTGCGACAAAGCGGTACAAGGGAGCAGAAATAGGACACCCTTGCCTAATGCCTCTTGTCATTTCGCTGGTTTTAGAAGCCAGACGTTGTTTTCATTTAAAACATTGGATTTGTATATAAAATTTTTGCCCACTTTATAAAACTATTGCCGATATTAAATTTTTGTAAGACTTCGAAAAGAAAATTCCATTCAACCGAGTCAAAAGCTTTTTCAAAGTCTAAGAAAAGTAAAATACCATCTGAATTTTCTCTTTCACAGTATTCAAATACGTCTAGTACCAATCTAGCATTTTCGCCGATATATCTTCCTTTTATGTATGCAGTTTAATTTTCGTTAATTAACTTAGATAATATATTTTGTAATCTTTTTGCGAAGACAAAGGCAATAATTTTGTAATCTGTGTTCGTTAAACTTATCGGTCTATATTTTTTTTAAATTATCTTTTTAACCCTTTTTGTAAATCAGTGATATAACAGACAGTTTCTGTGTGTAAGATAATTCACCTTTATCAAAAATATCATTTAGGGCTTTGTAAAAGAAGGGCCCAAGTTTCTCCCAAAAACATTGATAATATTCACTAGGAAGACCATCTAGTCCAGGTGATTTTTCTTTTTCCATGTTATCAACAGCTTCCTTACACTCTTCATATGTTGGAAATTTTTCTAGCAATATCTTATCTTCTTCACTTAATTTAGGGATATCATCTATCTCAGATAAATATTTTTCTATTTGTTCGTTTGAAATGTCTTTACTAGTATATAGATCGCTATAGAAAGAATGCATTTCACCTAAAATGGCATTAGTTTTACTGATTTTGTTCCCTTCTCTTGTTTTTATTTCTTTAATTATGTTTGAGGATTGATTGCGCTTTTCTTAATTTAAATTATATTTTAAATTTTTCTCTCCCTCCTCAATCCATTTAATTTTAGATCTTATCTGCGCGCCTTTAGATTTTTTGTCGTATATAGCGTCTAGTTCCGCTTCTAAAGGTTTCATTCTTTTGTAATCAAAATTTTCTACATTTCCTTCTTCCATATCTTCTATTTCACGTTCTATAGCTCTTATCTATTGTTTAATTGATTTTTGTTCATTTTTTGCAAAATTAATAGAGAAATCTTTAACCTTTCGTTTAATCATCTCCCATGCAATTATAGGGCTTAAAGAGGAATCTATACTCTGAATAATGTCTAAAATACCTTTTTTGTATTTTTCATTATCAAGATAGGAAACATTAAGTTTCCAATATCCGGGACTTTTTTTCGTTTTATCGATATCAAAACTAAATTTTAAGTATCTATGGTCACTCATTCGACTTCCGTTTGAATGGGTACCTGGAATTTTTCTAATCTGCTATGCTATAATAAAAAGAATCATTTATAAAAACATAATCTTTTCGACTTATAGGGTCATTTTTTGCATCGCACCAAGTGAAACCTGACATACCTGGATTTTGTTTTTTTCCATATATCATCCATGTTATAATGTCTTATCAGATCTTTCAAATAATTTACACTTTTATCAGCATTATCAATATTGCCTAGCTGGCAGTTAAAATCTCCACATAGTATAATATTTTCGTTGACACAACTTTTTGAAATAAAATTCTTAAGTTTTTTGAAAAATTCACACCTCTTCTTAATTTCATTAGGTGCATATATATTTACTATTGTAAAAATATTACCATCAACTTCAAGATTTATCAAAAGTTTCCTACCATCAATAGACTTTTTGACATTTATTATGTTTGCATTTAATTTTTCATTAAATAAAATCGACACGCCTCTACTGAATGCAGAGTCGCTATACGCATGAAATGTTTTCCCTCTCCAGTTTAAATTATACGTAGATTCATTTTTTTTCTAAGAAATGTGTTTCTTGCAACAAAATAATATCTATATTACAATTTTTTAACCATGTATAAATTTTTCGTCTTTTTTCAGGAGTATTTAAACCCTTACATTAACTGTGATAAATTCTAACTTTTCCATAAGAAATAATCTTAAAATGCTTAAATTTTTTTAGAAATAGATATACCGTAATCTTTCATTCCAGTCCGCTGATCGAGAGTCAAAGTCCTGTGACATTCACACATTACACAGTTTTTGCTTTATTTATCCTTCTTAGCCGGGTCGTCTGAATCAGAGTCCGATGATTCATCAAAACCTAACACGGATTAAGAATCTGATTGATTCCTTAAAGCATGTAACATCTGTGCAATGTCCCTTTGTTTGGTGTTAACTTTCGGTTTTTGTTTTTGTTTCGGTTTGCTCCACTGATCACTTTTTTTTACGTTTCCGTATTTTTTTGCTGATTTTATTGATAATATTCCTGAGCAGATTTTTCCCAGGCCAGGAATCCATTTTGGTGTTCTCCGTACCTTTTTTATCCAAACCTGTGCCCCATATGTCGTTGTAGGTTGATTCGGCGAAAATGATGTCTTTCTTTACCGATCTTAATTTTTCCCGAAACATTAGGACTTGTACGCATTTATTTTCAATTATTTCCGTCATAGCCGCTTCACTGGTCTCGAACCATTGTTCGTTGGGTTTGACCTTGTCCCCAAACCTTTTCGCAGATAGGACATCTTTGGCCTCCTGAACCAGTTTTGCTGACTCGAGATCACCATATCTAACGGCCTTTGTGTATTGGAAAGCATGTTCCGCTGATTTGTGCGATATCCCATAGATATTTATTTCACAGGGGAAAAAATTAGAGAGGACGTTGTCTTCTCCATTAAAGGCAATTACATTTTCTTGGACCTGATAACACTTACACTTTTCATCCCCTGGCTGGTGCCCTTCCTGTTTGCACACTTTACAACGTGGGGGTTGTTACAGTATCTTCTGGTATGATCTGTGGCCCAACATTTAGTGCAAGTGAGTTTCCTCTGGGATTTAGGCTGACCGTAATGGAATATCTGACAGCGCAGGCCTGCACAGTAGTTGATCCTGGGTAGGTACTTTTCCTCGGGTAAAGGTTCTATGTACATGTACACTCGTCATCCTATTTGTAACCGGATGACGAATTTTTTCATAGAGAATATTGCTTTTAGGCTTAACTTCAAGTTTTTCCAGTACTTTTGTAAACATGCGGGATCAAAAGTAAACATACATAAAACAGAATGCATTTTGTTAGGGGAACTAAAAAATTTGTATAATGAACTCTACGGTATTAAAATTACGAATAAAGCAGTTAGATGGTTGGGAATATTCATTGGACATGATAAGGAAGAATGCTACACTAAAAACTGGATGAAAATTTATCATGATATTGAAAAACTTTTTGAATCCTGGAAAAGAAGAAAATTAACAGTATTTGGTAAATCATGTATAGTAAAGACACTAGCTATATCTTAACTCACATATGTTGCTACAATTCTTAGTCTTCCTGATATTGCTTTAACAAAAAAAAATACAACGTCTAATTTATAACTTTATCTGGGATAAAAATGAAAGAATTAAACGAAACACGCTTATAGGTAGAATTTAAAAAGGTGGACTATCAATTGTTGATATTGAATGTAAATTAAAAGCTTTAAAAGCGGCTTGGGTACCTAGATTGTTAAAAAACAGAGGCATTTTGTACAATATTTTTGATGGCTATTGTAAAAAATCAAATTTTGATGCTCTTTATGTGTTAGGTTTTTCCGATAGAAAGACAGGAATTATGGAAAAAATGGAGAAATTACCTATTTTTATCAACAAATGTTATGTTGCTTTAATGAATGTAAGCCCTGTTTTTTTAAACAAAATGTCTTCCGATAATGTTCTTCAACAGCCGATATGGAACAATTGTAACTTTGTTTATAAAGGTAATACATCATTTTTTAAAAACTGGATAGCCAGTGGCATTCTACATGTTAAAGATTTATTTAACGATGACGGTAAATTCAAATCATTGTTAGATTTTTCGAATTGTATAAAAACAAGTTAAACTGGTTGTGCGAATTTAAAATTCTTACATCTGTTTTCAAACCCTTATTTCTTAAGTATGGTTTTTCAAATTGTAGGTTTGTTAACATACGATATAGAAGCCATTTTCTTTTCTACACAGGATATGTTAATGTCATAGATCAAAGATGTAGCTTTTTCTATGAAAACCTTGTACACAGAAAATTTTGTAAACAGTTTTAAGCAAAGAGTTCTGTGTTGAATCCTCAGAATGGAAAAAAATATATCAATGTGAATCATATGACATACCCGATAGACACCTTACAGAATTCAACTATAAACTTTTAAATAATATTCTTTGTAATAATTTTTACCTTAGTAAATGGAAGAAAGAAACGAGTAGTCATTGCAAATTATGCCACGTGAACGAAACTTCAAAACATCTCATTTTTGAATGTAGAAATGTTATTGAAATATGGAACAGATTAAGTTTTTACCTTGAAATAGATATCAAATGGAAACATCTTATAATTGGATTTAGCTCTGAGCGCAATAGAAAAATTGTATCACTAAACGCACTCATCTCTTATGTTGCCTATAGAATTTACAAATATAAGATGTATTGTCGACTACATTCCTTGGATGAAATTAGCTATAACATTTTTAATCATGTGAAATCTTCAATTTTTCTATGCCTCCATTATGAAAAATTTAAACACTCTTGTAGACTACAGACTTTTTAAAAATTTTGCATAAAATACTAGTTTTTCTGATAACATGTTTCAATTGTAAGGTAATATTGTCACACTGTCTGTTTGTTGGTATTATGAAATAAAAATAAAATTATTAAAAAAAACAAAAAAAACATGTTGCTAAAAGTGTAATATAAACTTAAGAAAAATATACCAAGCCAGGTGAATTTTATTAGGAAAAGCTAAATGGTAAAAATCAGCCTATGTTATATTGCACATTTTTTGTCATTTTGATCTTCCTCTTAGAATTCACCTGGCTTGGTATATTTTTCTATAGTTTATATTGCATTTTAGCACCAAGATAACATATTCTGAAATTTGTTTTCACCTGTAAACCTTTACTGAATGTGATTTGTCTATTGTTTTTTATTGAAATATTACTAATATTTTCCAAGTCTGTTTCATTTTCCATTTCTTCAGAGAAAAAATTCTAAGAACCATCCACTTTTCTAAACTTGTGAGATGATATTAAACCTTTTTCAAAGAAAAAATGGGTTTGTATCATCTGTCGTTAATAGATAAAAACACTTATAAAAAGATTGATAACAACGTCCAAAAATGCTCAAAAGTATGGAATCTGGATAGTATGGAATCTGGATAATGCCATGCAGTTCACTATCGCGACATTGAACATCGACTTGAAGGTCGATGGTGCGATAATACGATGGCGCGATAACGATGAAGTGATGGTGCGATAACGATAGAGCGATGGTGCGATAATGCAATGACGATGGTGCGATAGTACGATGGAGCGAAAGTTAATAAAGCTTCATCGACATCGCAGTATCGCACCATCGTCATCGCGTTATCGTGACATCGCTATCGTACCATCGCGTCATCGCGCTATCGCTTCATCGTACTATCGCATTGTCGCGCCTTCGCATCATCGTCATTGCGCTATCGCACCATCGCCTCATCGTTGTCGCACTATCGCTTCATCGACATCGCATTATCGACCCAAACCTCGATGGTGCGATGATGCGATAGTGAACACTGTGGCCCTATCCGGATTCCATACAGCTCGGGATCAGGTGACATTGAGAAGTAAGCAAACCCTGTCGAGCGGTCACGCGCCTGAACTCTTTTTCATGATCATAATTCTGTGTGTGAATTAGGACATTTTGATAGTGTAAACCAACTTTTATTCGCAACGACATTATTTCGCGATTTTCCGGGAAGAAACCAATACAGGATTTTCATCTTATTTTTCTAATTTGAATACTTTTAAAATAGCTTATAATAAAAACAATTTCTAAAACTATTAAAGCGTTTCATTGAATAGTTAGTAATAATAAGAATGCAAAAGGCCATTTTTCCTTTTTTAATCTACGGACTTTTGTTTTGCATTTCTCTCTTTCATTAACTTTATATGCAAGATTTCACGCCAAATGTTCTAAAAGAACGTTGCTTATTTCAGTATAATGTTTTAATGAAACGTAAAGAAAAAAAAGACATCTATTTTGAATTTGTATAAGTTGTGTAATTGAAATAGTCCCCATTTAATTTTATTATAGGGTGTGCACCTGGATATTTTGGTACCGATTGCAGTTCCGCGTGTCTCTATCCACTTTACGGATACCGATGTCAGTTTGTGTGCCTGTGCAAAGAGGAACAGTGTAATCCAATACAAGGATGTTCAGACTGTAACTAGTTTTCTTGTCTTTATATTGTTTAAAGTCCTCTTTAAATGTAAGATGAATTTCAATTTTAATCCGGAAAAGACTTTTTGTAGAATTCTAACGTGCTCCAATATTACTTCATTTTTTAAACCATGAATCTACAAACTCTTAAATCTAGGACTGATAATCAATTAAAATTGGTATGCTTTAATGCAAATATATGAAAGATCTTTTAGGACTTATTATTTATCGAAATAGATCTGTTTCATGAATTCCAAAGGTTGTCTAATTTTTTAAACATCGAGGCATTTTTTCCCTTTTTTCTATGTGTAACGATTTGTTTCTTTAATTGATTGATTGTATATTGTTTAACGTCCCATTCGAAAAATTTTCACTAATATAGAGAAGTCACCGTATGCCGATGAAGGGCTTTAAATTTAGACCTATACTCGGCACTCAGAACCATTGAGCAGTGAGGGTCCTTTATCGTACCAGCGCCTACCGTTACACGGGACCTCTGTTTTAAATGTCATATCCGAAAGACCCGTGGCTTTCACTTCTAATGCTTGAGCGCTTGGTGAAGGAACAATCACTACCTATCATCATTAATTAGAATCATTAATCCAACACCATTTCTTTAATATACTTTTTTCCAATCGAATAGTATATCCATTTAAATCTTATTTCACATTTACATCCTTTCTTATTGTGTCTCTAATTCAATGAAAAATTTAATTGTATTAATGTATCTTTTTGTTCCTTTTGTTTTATTTTATCTTATTTTATTTATCATTTTCACTGTTATTGACAACATTTCTTCATTTTTTTTTGCTCTATGGCTTTAATTCCAAATCTGACTGCAGTCAGGAGTGCAACAAAATTCCTAGGTCAATTTCGATTTAGAATACCTCCATTACATATGGAAGAATATTTAATATTCTTTTTTAAATATTTTTTTTATCAATTTATAGTGTCAACACATTTCTCCTCAGAGGTGCCATTATTGTCTTCGTCAGTTTTTGTCTCTCGCACACAAAAGCCTGAATTCTATATTGAAGAAAGTATCTCAACAAATAAAGAGATAACAAGCCTAACGGAAGAGAAAGGAACATCTGCCAAAAGCGTCGAGAAGGATACTTCAGGAAACTCAAACATGTATCCCTATGTTATTTCCATTTTTGTTCTGGTCCTACTTTTGACTGTAAGTTATATTGGAAACTGTGCGTATAAACGTTTAAATATTCGACGTAATGTCATTATTCCAAGCGACAACACACAGGCGGCAGACACAGAGGAACATACTAATTCGTCCGAACGTGACGAATCTTACGAAATCATAGACGAGATTACCCACACTAATAATAGGCAAATGAGACAAATAGTTTATAAGAGACCAGTTCCATCAGAAGATACGCAGAATTTGTGTAATGGTGATAGTTTTGAAGAAGGCACCAGTTGTAAAACCAGAAAGCAGTCTTCACAGAAACTTAAGAGAACTGCTAGAACTGCAGTCGAAGCCAAGAATCCTTATTTGATTGTATTGAATTGAAGAATTTTACAAATTTATTTGATTGTACTGTTGATTTCAAATATTCAGATATCAAATGAACCCCACAACATACTGTTAGAGAAAAAATGCAGTTTAAATGGAGAATGATAATAAGAAAAATATAAAGCACGCAATAAAAGTTACAATTTACAAAATTATTAATTTTTTTCTATACTTATAATTTAAGGGATGTTTTTCATTTAATGATTGTTAACTTTTTCTTTTATGAGGAAAAGTCCTTCCTTGTCGCTTTTGACCCGTATTGATTATCTTTCTCATTTGGTTATATCTTTTTTATACACCTCCATTGTGATTACCTTAGGATTTACGCATCATGTTTACTCCATAAAGCATTTATAAGTACTCATTTGCAGCTCTCCAGCGGCAAGTGGTGGCCAAAACAACAATAACAAAAAAAGAAAAATGATATCTTTTTAAGTATTGGTATCACCTTTTCGGTTAGATGATATAAATTTTTGCATTTCTTACAACATTAAATTATTTTTTATGTTTGTAAATTTGAAAACTGAATCTATTTTTGCGGTTGATCATTTTCTCACGAAATAAAAACTATTGTGAATGCTTTCGTTATCAAATAAAAAAAACGTTTAAATACATGTGTAAACCTATAGGCTTTGAGACAATTATTTTAATCAAGAAAATAAAATAAGCATATTAAAATGTACTCATGATAAAGTGCACTGACCCCTAATTCAAGAAGGATACAGAATTGTAAGACTTTTCCGTAAGTCAACAAACAAGTTAATCGGATTAAGGACTATATAACATACCAGGATGTTTATCTATCTACGGACATCAATCCAGGAACAATAACTGAACATTATTAAAGTTTATATTAAAGTTATACTTATTTTTGCCTAATACAAGGACACTGACAACCAGTTTACAAAAACTTATGTTTATATTATAAATTGTTTTGTCAAATTTCCAGGATTTAGACCCATTTATTGAATAAGTTGTTTATCGTATATGCAAATGGCTATTATGTATTGTACATTATAAATACTTTCTACGGCGATCTTGGTGATATTCTTAGCTCGAGCTCACTCTCTCGCTCTCATCTGGGTCGCACTTCTCAGAGCGGAGCTCTTCGGAGCAACGTTCTAGGAGGGATTGTGAGACACTATACGATCATGAGCCATTTTACGACCGAGAATCTTTGCTTTTCACCACTATACGGTTCACGTTTGTTTTCTTTGCTTTTCACCACTATACGGTTCACATTTGTTTTCTCTGCTAATTCTAAACTGTTAAATAAACTCTAAAAAACAATTATTTCTTCCTCATTGGTTCACAAAACCAAATTTGGTGCCGTGACCAGGATGTGCGAGGTACTCGAAGATATCAAACGTGGAAGGAAAACTAGCAAGGCAGGAGTAAATAGTGATGAAGTTTACGTCAGTTTCGTTGTGACATATTTATGGAATTTGAAAATTGAATAAATTTGTTTCGAAGTTTTTACCCAAATTCGGACAATATTACAACAATTATCATGGGAACATTGGATTTTATCGTGGACTGCATTTGAAGCATATTTTTTATATGACGTTGGTACATTGTATGATACCAAGGGCGGAGAAAACGTCTGATCCAATGTCTTGGGTCCGTCATATGTATTTGTACTGATCCTGAATTAATTCGCTCAGAGAATGCGACTGTGAAGAGGATTGTACCATGTTTATGTTTTTAGAATATTACTGTGGAAATCACAAGAAGTCGTGGAAATGAAGAATACGACAGGTGATAGCAGTAAATTTGATGATGTTTACAAATGAAGACGACGCTGAAAATTAATGATGTAATTGATTGCTGTTGCAGTATTTTACGAATTTATCATTGCTTTTGTTAATTACAATTTCCGATCTATGAAAAAAAAACTGGGAGACTGAACTTAAAATATAAAACGTACATTGTACAAGGTATCCATTTTGTAATCACCGGAGTGTTTCCATTCCATGAACTGATAATGCAAAACAACTTGCATCACCATCAACCCAGCTTAAACCAAGGAACCGAAAAGTACACATCCAATATGAGTGAAATGAAGTGAACTTTTTTATATCCATAATCTAATTTATCTATAACTGTATAATCCACCGTATTCGTTTATCCTTTTGATTCTATGTAGCAGTAAAATAAAACCCGTACGAGAAGAACAGAACCTTGAAAGACTGTTTATATCCAATGACGATGATGAGCATATTGCGATTACTCATGTAACTGTTCGTGACTGCTCCCGATTTTTCGAAAGATTTACATAATATGTTTCCTATCACAGTGAGGTGAACCAAATAAAAACAATTGTCTTGTTCCTTAGTTCAGAAATTTCCTGCAGAAATTTCTAATTACATGGGGACGAATGTAAACCTATAGGCTTTGAGACAATTATTTTAATCAAGAAAATAAAATAAGCATATTAAAATGTACTCATGATAAAGTGCACTGACCCCTAATTCAAGAAGGATACAGAATTGTAAGACTTTTCCGTAAGTCAACAAACAAGTTAATCGGATTAAGGACTATATAACATACCAGGATGTTTATCTATCTACGGACATCAATCCAGGAACAATAACTGAACATTATTAAAGTTTATATTAAAGTTATACTTATTTCTGCCTAATACAAGGACACTGACAACCAGTTTACAAAAACTTATGTTTATATTATAAATTGTTTTGTCAAATTTCCAAGATTTAGACCCATTTATTGAATAAGTTGTTTATCGTATATGCAAATGGCTATTATGTATTGTACATTATAAATACTTTCTACGGCGATCTTGGTGATATTCTTAGCTCGAGCTCACTCTCTCGCTCTCATCTGGGTCGCACTTCTCAGAGCGGAGCTCTTCGGAGCAACGTTCTAGGAGGGATTGTGAGACACTATACGATCATGAGCCATTTTACGACCGAGAATCTTTGCTTTTCACCACTATACGGTTCACGTTTGTTTTCTTTGCTTTTCACCACTATACGGTTCACATTTGTTTTCTCTGCTAATTCTAAACTGTTAAATAAACTCTAAAAAACAATTATTTCTTCCTCATTGGTTCACACATGTAACATACCTTTGTTAAACTTTGACCGTCCATTATTGCCACACCCCAACCCCAGGGGTCATGATTTGAACAAACTTGAATCTACACTTCAAAAAGATGCTTCTACCTGAGTTTTATCTTGAATATCATTTTAGAGTATATGAAATTCACTGGTCGCATCTAAATCGTAATAGTTTACGATATTGCTGAAAGGGTTCGATGTAAATAACGAGAATTTGTTACCGGAATTTGATTGCAGCAGATGCGAGTTAACTGCGTCTTTAAAAGTGTCAGTGTCAATTTCTAGTGTTTTCAAAGTACCCCTCAATTGTCCCCAGTGACCTGTGTTTCAATAAATCAGCGCAAATATGGTAATTTATTTTATCACGCAGTTATCAGCACTCAAAAATGCTCTCCGTGATCAAAGTTTTAAATAAAAAACCAAAGTTAATTGTATCCCTTTTTAAATTAAAATTTCATACCCTTTTTTACTTAAAAATGACTACCACATTTTTTTTCTTGCAATCTATTGTATTAATATACTAGTTTGTTCAACAATACAAGAGACCCTTCAATAACAAAACGGATGCAACCTATATACCATTTTTCTTCATGGTTACTCGTGCATAAAAGTATTTCTTGTTTTTGGTTACAATATAGAATTAACCATCAAATCTTAACCACTAATGTATTCATGTTTAAAGTGGGGATGAAAGATAGTAAAATGTGTAATTTCTGTTATTCAGCTGAAGAAACAATTTATCATATACAGTGGGAATGTCCCCTTGTTCAAGATCTCATCAATTTATTTTTTGAATTTTGTCAAACAAGGGATATTGTTATTCCAAGAGATCCTTGTTCTTTTATTTTGGGATTAGATCTTAATTCAAGTTGTAAGAATTTGTACAAGATATTCCTAATTCTCAAATCCTACATATATAAAAAGCGTTGTCTTAATGAAAAATTATCAATCAATGGACTACTTATAGATATTAAAACTCATCTTTCAACTTTGAAGTACATAGCTACCAAAAACTGTAATCTTGAAAATTTTCAAAAAGATTAGGAAATTTGGCTTTTCATACTTAGAAGGCTCTGACTATTTTGCATGATTTTTAGAATCACTAACAGTGATCAAATAAATGTTTATACAGACAAGGTTTTTTTCCCTAATTTGTTATTAAGCAGCTTCTCTTCCCTTTCTCTCTTTTCTCATCTTTCCCCTCAATCAGCAATCCTAAGACTTATCCTTATTGCACTGTATATGCTGATTTGTCATTGCACTTTATTGTACATGCACTTGTGAACTAAATAAATTTAAAAAAAAAAATTTGCTTTTTAAATTGAGTCATATTTCCATAAAACACAACAACATGCAAATAAAATATTTTATATCACAATTTTGCAAGTATCTTGCATCTATTTATCCATTTTTTACCATGCTTCTGAAACATTAGTTGATACAAGTCATTATATTATGCGGGTTGACTTCAAAAAGTTCAGCTGCTATACAAGGGTGTAACCGATCTCATAAAGTTGCTGTCTAACCTGATTCTCGGCTGCTTAAGAAAACTTATTTTTAATGCAAGACTGATATCTTTTCTTCTGCAATGGATTTTAAGAATGACAGGTTATCAAAAAGGCCATTATTGATAGCTGGTTTGATAATGCCAGTTTGCATTTCTCTTAAAACCCGTTCTAGGCGTCGAATATAAAAATTATTTTTTGCATGAAAAGGAATCTTGTCAAAGAATTTGTAGCAACCTGGGAATGCTTTTGTGGCAAATAAAAAGCTTGATTTAAGCAAATTTTAAATACATGTTCATTTGGATACTCAAAAAGGAATATTTTGTTCAGTAGAGTTACAGTGAATGCCTCTGCTTCAAATGAAGATGAATCATACGTTAAAAGTAAGTGTGTTTTGCTTCTCAGATTATCGACATAATCAGGTTTCTTCTGAATTTATTTTATTGTAACATATACGTGGTGGGGTAGGGAAGGAGTCAGAGTGGAGGCCATATTGAAAAGTGAGTATTCACCGACATCTGCCAGTGTTGCGACTTATTTCGCGGATCTTCAGAGACCCGAGAACTCTTTAAAGAAATAATTATTTTTGTAATTTTATCATCTCATATACGAGGGTCATTCAAAAAGTTCGTAGACTTTTGTTCTAACTTTTTTATTCAACGTCATGTTATATCCAAATTTGATACAAATATTTTAACAACAGATTCAAATAATTTGAGCAAAAAAATTGGAATGTATCTTCATATTTATTAAAATTACCAAAGATTTAGAACAGCAAAAATGGGGTCACGGAGCACCGAATTTACTAATTTTTCACTTTATAGTATTTACAGACATACCTCTATAAATGAGTTGAAACGAAATAAAATTTACATGTTTAGATAAAGTTTTGCTGTATTCATTAAAATGAAATCAGGTTATGTAATATATCGCTCCATTTAAAGGATATCAGTTTCTAAATACATTGTGTACATATGGATTTGATTAAAAAAAGCAAAAATCCATGACGTTGGAGGACGTCACGGAGCAGCAAGTAACAATAAACTTATACTTTACATTCGGGAAACTTCTTCTACAAGCTTAAAAAATCTGTTTAAACCAGGATCTGTATGAAAAATATCTGTGTATTTGTATCAAATGGAAAATACAATATTTGAGAGGTAGCGAGTTTGAATCGGACGATGGATTGTCTGCAAAGAAACAGCTTAAAGTAAAAAAATATTGTCGAAAGAGTTAGGAACATCATTGAACGTGATGTGTGCTTCACTGTTGCAGAATTAATAGAGTTACATAGTAAATTAAAGAAATTGAAAACAATGACATTCTTATTCAAGCTATATTTGTAGAATTGTTCGCAAACTAGGTGTTAGGTGTTATGGATATGTTTTTTTTTAATAGAGGAGACGCTACAAACCGTGTTGAAATTAAGAAAATTAGTGTAATTTTGACAAACTTTCTCAACGTTGTCTTTGGCGTTACAATGTTGGTTAACCGTGCTCCGTGATAACAAAACATGTTGATTTTAATTTTGGCTAACGTGAGTTCTATTTAATCAAATGGAATGAAACTTCCACAAAATAAATGTTAATATTTACGAAAATGTGTTGATCTATAATCTTGTAATAATTATATGACGATGAGAAGCACTGTCTACGTATTTTTTGAATGACCCTAGTACAATGATTATGTCTTTTAAAAAAGCCATACACCTACAAGTAAAACATCTTAACTTAGGTCGTGAAATCAATTTGGAATGCAGGACTTCAGGATCAGCTTATTTTCTACCTTATAATAAAAATAATTTGTAAAGCTATTTTTTTTTATTGGAAACAACCCATTTTATTGATCATAGAATATGAGACACGTAGCCTTTAGACAAGATAATAAGTACTCATGAATCATCAACTTGTTTGTCTGCCTGTCAGGTTTTTAAAAAATGGATCACATGAGGTCAGTTTGAATTTGATTACACACAGCTATTTTGGTCAATAAAAATTATGAAGATAAAGATTAGTGCATTATTTTACATAAATCTAGAAAAGGTACAACATACACTGGATAACACAACATACATTGACCCAAAAAAGGAAGATAGGGTAAGACTAGTATTTGGCCCCCGATTTTGGGTGTCTTTCAGAATGATCCAACAGTTTGTCCATAAAAACTTGTTGTCACCCCTGCCACAAAATGAGTAATGATGTTAAGATTTAGAATATACATGAGTCACAGTGAGGTTAGGAAATAGGTCAATTTCCCATTTTTCGCTATTTCTCATTTTTATGCGAATTTTCATCAATTTTACCGCACATTTTCTTTCGGAAAACATACAGCAACACGCTTGCCAATCAACCAAATTGATATATTTTATACACTACTATCAGATGCAGTCTATGTGTAAAAATCTTAGATAGGCAAGTCTGTCTTCTATGTTTTCTGAAGAGAAATGTATCCCAAATACCGTATAAGTGGAAATTTTAGCGAGACGCAAATTTAGCGATTTGTCCTTAAAAACTGGTAATTTATTTTTAGCGAGATGTTATTTTAGCGATTTTAAAATAAACATTAAAGTAGCTATTACAAATTAAACGCAATCAATTTTTAGCGATATTCAATTTTAGCGATCTCTGTACCCTCGGTAATAATGCCAAAATTATATCCTCGCTAAAAATTCTACTTATACGGTATGATGAAATTCCACTAGAATTGAGGAAATTCTGGAAAATGCCCTACATCTGCACCTTCTAGTAACTTCCATCTAAGCTTTGAATCAAAATTAGTGCTTGTTTTAAAGTAAGCATCATTTGAACTTCTTAACTACACGCTATAACAATTTTACTAGTGTTCTGATTTTTATATCAAATAAGGGGCCAGGTTCAGCTGTTAACCCATCTTGTCATTTCCGATGCGTGATCTGGTACCATTTCAGGTGCCTGTCTACAACTCTGGACATTGTTCTGTCTTATTCTTTCTCACCATCTGTTTCAAATTAAAACAACCTGCTCTTTTCATAATATAAATGTTCAATAATGCTTTTCTCTTTGACGACTAAGCTAAGTTTTAAAAATTCAGATTTGGATGTAGGCCAAATAATGGAATTTTGAGCCAATTCATATGTATAAGGCCAGATTTTGGAGGCCACCTATTTTACCAAATTATATACATAACTTGGCAAAAAACAAGCTCAATGTTGTCAGACGGATGTTTAATTCAAGGAATGAAAGCTGAACTTAGATATAGTAGCAATGTTTTCTATAGTATTACAATACTTTTCTAGTGTATGCTGTACGTTTGCTATAGTATAATATATAGTGGGAAAATAATTGGTTCCTACAGCCTTGCTATGTCAGATTTATGCCTATATGCTTAGTGAATAAATCGACGAAATATTTTTTTTTCCGTTCCGTTTCTCCTTTTGCACCACCCTTACGAGGTTACATGTATGGCACGCCAAATTCACAAAAATGAGATAAACCTAGTTTCACATTTGATAAACTAGGTTTATCGACTGTAAACTATAGTTTACAAATCGTGAAACTGTATTTATCAGATAATCTGTGTTTTGCAATCGCAAATGATTGTTTTCGGTGTTAAGTATAGTTTACGGCTGTGAAACATAGATTATCGCGTTAACTATGGTTAACAGATGTAAAATATAGATTAACGTTGTTAACTATAGTTTACAGTCCGTAAACTATAGTTTACAACCGATAAACCTAGTTTATCGACTGTGAAACTATGTTTTGCTCATTTTTGTGGATTTGGCGTGCCATATACATGCACCTGTATGGATTACAATTGATTTCAATTTATATAGCTGATTAAATATACTTACATTTCTTATGATTCGGGTCACATATTATAAATATCCCCATCACGAGATGTCAGAGCATGTGATACTGATCAGCTGATCAGGGGTTTAAGCGGTATTTATGATTGCTTCTGTTAGATAATAACATTTGTAACATGACAATATGTAAAAAAAAAAATGGTTGTGACAAACATACAGCATATTTAAACCCAGACTAACTTTTTCGTCAACACTCACAAATGTAGGGAAGAATTCCTTTTTTTCTCGATAGAAACAGGAAAATGTTTTATCCACTTCCTTTGTGTCAAAATATGACGCATTCAAGGTAAATTTTAAATGGTGACCTCAAATCATTGTATACAAACACCTTGCTGGTGTTATCAATAGTAGATTATAACTAACACACAAACTTAAATAACAAACTATAACTGTCAACATAATTTGGAATTATGAGTAAGCTGTAGAATATTATATCAAGGCCCTAATATAAAATGATAATCTAGGAATCTGTCATTGTAATGTGGCCTTAAAACTACCCACAGAAGTATAAGACAGAGCCTGTCACGCGCACAGATCATAATAGTTGCATTCCATTTATATTGTTTTTCCATCCATTTTTACGTTGCTTAGACTATATATATATGTACATTATATATTTGTTAAAATAATTCTACTCTTATGCTTCTATATGTAAAAATAAACAATTAAAATTTTTCAGTTATGTACGCTAGACATGTGCATAAGTGATGATTCATATGCTGATGAATGTTTACATACGAGATTCGACCGCGTGATACAGTGGCTAGCGTCTGCTCTAAAGACGCGGAGTAAGCAGATGAAACATATGCCGATAAAAAACAGTATTCAAGATCAAAAGTCCATAAAACAATACAAAATAGGTGCTGAGCAAAAACAGACCTCCAAAACATCGGATCAGGTGCCACGGAGGAGTGAGCATCCCCTGACAACCGGTCACATCCGCCTTATGTTCCGTCCAGTTTTACATAGAAATATATATAAAATATCTTTAAAAATCTTCTTCTCCAGAACAGCAAAGCCATAATTGGTAATATTTATATGGAAGCCTCCTCAAGTAATGTAGATTAAAGTTTGTTCAAATTATGACCCTCTTGATAGGGCGGGGCCTCAAGGGACGATCAAAGTTTTCCATAGAAGTAGATATGAAAAATCTTTAAAAATCTTTTTCAAAAGAACAGCAAAGCCATGTTTAGTCTTGCTCCCGCAGGTAGTGTAGATTTAAATTTTGTTCAAATCATGATCCCCGGGGGTAGGGCAGAGCCACGAGGAACGACAAAAGTTTTACAAAGAAATTTATAGGAAAAATCTTCTTCTCCAGAACAGCAAAGCCATGATTAGTAATATTTATGTGAAAGCATCCTCAGGAAGTGTAGATTCAAGTTTATTGAAGAAAGATATGGAGATAACGATCTTTACCCCCGGGGGTAGAGCGGGATTACGAGGGACGATCAAAGTTTTACATTGTAATATACAGGGGAAAATTTTTTTTCACGGACATAGCAAAGCCATAATTTATCTTATTATATAGCTAATAAATAGTCTATAATAAAATACTACCAAAAATCTAGAGAAATTTAGCGTTTAATATCTTGACGTTTTATTGAACGCTAACTTTGTTTTACGTATATGATGGTATGCCCGAAACAGGGATTGGGTCAATTACTAAAAAATTAATTGATTAAATTACAATTACTTTGACTTTTTCTAAAATTGAATTACAATTAAATTACAGCCTTTCTAAGACATGTTATTAATTAGATTCCAGATACTCTGCAAAAGTAATTAAATAAATTACAAATTAAATTTTTAACATTTTTTAAATCTTTTTTTATAATCAATTAATATAAAGAACATCATTCATTTGTTTATATCGGTAAGTGCAGCCTCTACACAATTCAATTCTTTTATTCCTTGTATCAACAGATACATCAGATTAACATATTAATTACATACATTATTGCCATGTACACATATATTACAATGTATTTAAACAAGCATTGAAAAATGTACATATCTATACATACATATTTATGTACTACATGTATCATAAAAGTGAATCAATATCACTTATTATTGTAATAAATTTATTTTACTTTCTTGAAAAATTCCCTAGACCTCTTAATTCCCTTACATTTTGAACACTTAATAATTGTATGAATTTATATACAGTACACTACTATTTTGATAATAATATTTTTATGCGCCCGGATCGATAGATCGAGGGCGTATATTGTTTTTGTCCTGTCTGTCTGTCTGTCTGTTTGTTTGTTTGTTTGTTTGTCTCGAACTTTAACCTTCACCATAACTTTTGAACCATGAAAGATAGAGACTTCATATTTGGTATGCGTACTCCACTAATTAAGCTCTTTCAAACGACACCAAGGTCAATGACCTTGTGACCTTGACTGTGGCCTATATGTTAAAGATTGTTTTTTCTGCAAACTTTAACCTTCGCCATAACTTTTGAACTATGAAAGATAGAGACTTCATATTTGGTATGCAAACTCCACTAATCAGGTTTTTCCAAATGACACCAAGGTCAATGACCTTGTGACCTTGACTGTGACCTTAATGCTAAAAATAGCTTTTTTAAAAACTTTGTTGCCACCGGACGCATAGTGTTTCACAAACACATCTTGTTTTATTTATTTCTTCCTTAAATTTTCATATGTTGGACATTGTAAAATGAAGTGAAATTCATCTTATATTTCATTTAGAGTACACAATATACATTTTCTGTCATTTATATTGGTATTCGTGTATCTACCCACAAACAATACAAGAAATGCTATAGGCATTGTGTATCTTTTTTGGTCTAATTTATAACTTTTATCTACAAAACAATAAGGAACTAATCCGAGATCAGTTTGATGCATCTTCCTCCACACAAATCCTACATGTACACAAATTTCATGGCTCATATGCTATTTTATTAAAAGTGAGTTTTTAATAGAGTAGAATGATGAGGCACAACCGGAACTCCTTAGATTAAATATCTCCTTTGAAGGTAACCTGAACATCCTAAACTGCTATTTATCATGTTTATGTTGAACATTTTTACTTCATAAATAATACTTGTACAGTAAATAACTTTTAGAGTTTTCAAATACAAAATTCATTCATAAAAATCTGTTTTGCTGTTAAAATGATTATCAAATTGAAACTTGTTCTTTTCTAATGCCAGGGGAGCATTTTTTTTAATCGAAATAATTACCTCCACTGGCTTTGTCTTCTAAATCACTGTATCAATACTGTACCTCCTTAGAAGAGTTTTGTTTTGATTGCAATTAACAGCTGTGATTTCCCAACAACAGAGAACTTAATCAATGACACACACATTCCTTTCTTTATTTTTGCGAGAGCCTCGAGGCATTCATTACGTTTGCCAACACCTTTCATCAGTCGATCAAATTTACAGTAGACGTATCTCATTCGAAAAACGTATTCCTAGATACTACATCTACCCTGATTGATGGTGAAATCGAATTCAGTCTCCACACCAAACCCACAGACTCCCACCTATATCTTTTGCCCACTAGCTGTCATCCCCCACACACTTTTAAGGGAGTGCCTAAGGGTCTAGCTACCAGAATTCGACGCATCTGTTCGTCCCCTGCCTTATATCAGGAGCAAAGTGGTCTTCTTAAGTCCCACTTATGCAAAAGAGGCTACAATGCCCGCACCGTACAAACAGCTATTGATTAGATGGCGGTGTAAAGACGAGTAATGACCCCCATCGAATAATGACCGGGGGGTCATTTTTCAACGACAAAAAATGACCCCCACCCATAGAAAAAAAATCATTTTTTGTAGAAAAAGGGTCCTAGGGGGTCATTATTTTATATGTTAGTCCTATAAAATAATGACCCCCATTGAAAAATGACCCCCTTTAAAGTGATACAAAATATACACTCTTTGATATCTTTTTTACAGCGAAACTAATTTTTACATTTTCTGTAACCAGAAAAATACAAAAAGTCATATGAAATAATTAAGAGATTCACGTAGTCTTTCAATTCTAAAATTGTGTTTGTAAAGAGATTCTTTAATTGTCAAGTAAATAAAATTTCTTTTTAATATTCCTCCTTATAATGTTTGCTTAAAGAATGATTTTCCACTTGTTTTTAGAAATCAAACCATGCAAAAATCAGATTTAAATACTCTTTAATAGGAAAAATTAAATTTTCCGTCATTTCAACTTTTAGTTTGTTTAAGTTTGGCAAATCCTATTTGACAATGAAAGAGGAGGAAATTTTTATTCCCCCCCCCTAACAAAAATAACATTACGTTAAATCAAAACAAAAAAAATAATAATAAATGAAAAGCAAAAATATAAATAAAACTCTATACCTTTCAATAATTCTGAAAGAGGCT
>PRKT01000027.1:297982-322960 GCA_003671525.1 Saccostrea glomerata
CCCCCCCCCCTTCCCCGTCGTGAAAACACGGTTATCAACTTTGACATAATGTAAATGTATTTTACAGCACGTAATGAACATTTGAATCAAAATGATAAAGAGTTAACACAATATAAAGATATTCTTAGATTTGACATAACGTAATTATATATCCACATCACGGAATGGAGTTTTGACATAATGTAATAAAGTGTTGATATAATATGGAACGCCGGGACTGTCTCCATAATAATGTTCACATTATGTTATATACCTTTTTACATCACGTAATAAAGCACTGACATAAAGGTAAGATGTTTTCATCTAACATTGTGATGACCTCGGCGTAAAATAAAGATACATTTACATCACGTAATAATGCTTTGTTATTATAGAAATATACACTCAGGAAAGCAATAAACTTTGACTTAACGTAATGATAAATTTAATCATAGAACACATGAAAAACGAAATTAACTTGACGTAATGCAATTTTGACCTTGCATATTAAAGAAATGAAATAATATAAAGATACATTCATTTCACGTAATAAAGTTTTAACACAATGTAAACATATTTTCACTTCACATAATGAACTTTGGACTTCAAGTTATAGAGTGCTGACATAATGGAAGAATGTGTTCACTTCATGTAATGCAGGATTGACATGATGTAAAGATATTTTTACAACACCCCATAAAAAATTGACATAACGTAAAGATATGTTCACATCACGTAATGATAGATTGACATAATAAATGCATAGTTTTATGCTATAAGGCAGTGATGGCGTTCCATACCTGGCGCCTGAAATTTTATGCGCATTTTTTTTTAAAGATCTGGGTTAGTGTATAGAGTGTATTGTGAATATATGGGACCTCAATGCTATTGGAATTAATTAACAGAGTAATGGTGGAGTCCAAATTTTGGCTGTACGAAATAAAAAAAAAAGAGAGAGGGAAAAAAACAACAACAAAAAACACGGCTTAAAATCTAACTTACCGTTCTTTTCCACATTCATTCCTCCTTCCCTGTCCATTGAGCACATGATGTTCACTGTCGAGTATAATTTGCTTCACTTCAAAGCTCAGTAGAATAATTGTTACACTAAAAGTTCGTTGTCACTCTTTTTTTCCAAAAAACACATAACGAATGAAAAATCATCTTCTTAATAATAATTTACAGGCATACATCTTGCCTAAGTTCCTTTTTAACTGAATGAAATATAAAGATTCATCAACCAAATTGACAACAGTCATCACTTTCAAAATCTGCATTCAAACTGACCAGTGCATCCAAAAAGAGGCTCTGCCTGAAAATTTCCGCCCCTGTAGAGGGGGTCAAGCAGGTGCGCATTGGAAACGTATATCTGGTATACAATATGGCAGCAAAAAAAACTTACTCATCTAGGAAACGCAATATTCAATGTTATATAAAGCATAATACTCGAAGTCAAATAACTTGATTAAAAGTTATGTTTGAGCTATTTTTTACGAATATCTCCCCCATTAGTGCCTTAAGAAAACAAGGTCATCTAGAGGAATAAAACATGTGGTCATAATTTAAACTGTTCACAATCCTAAGATTAATGCAGATTCCGTCTAAGAGCTAAGCCGGAAAACGTCTAACAAAAATACGCCTAGGATTTAAGGTGGAATCCACCTAAGATATGAGGCGGAAAACGGTTAAAGCATAGACGTTTTCCATGTCCGTCTAAGGTACGGCTTGGTCCTCCTAGCATTTAACCGGAATCCGTCTCAGTCCGCCCGGACTCCGGCCGGAAAACGGTTAAGAGTTTCGTACGGGTCGTGTTTACGAGACAGCAGAAGATATAGAGGGAAACGTAGCTTATCATGTAATTCCTGATCAACAATACAGTACTGTTACAGTAAACACTACATGTAGTTCTCCCGATCAGATGTACAATGTAAAGGGATCTGGGTTCTCCTGCTAAAAGGGGTTACGAAGAAAATATATCAGTGTTAAACTCTCAGGAAACAGGTGGTTACCTAATATCTTCCACAATATCGTTGGCATGACGGTATTCGAAATGTTTTTCCTTCACAGAGTCTGTGCATTGTGGACATTAATATGTATTTGTATTGCAACGTACAATTTACATTTACTAACAGTTTACATTTTTTTTTAAATATTCAATATCATACAGTTTTATTCTGTAACATTCATGTGCTTTATTGCTGTTCAACATGTTCAAGGCTGAATTAAAAATTTACATGGAATGTTTTTTTTCTTTTGCACTATAAAAATTAACTAAAACATTCCTTAAATCTTAGTTTTTCATAATCATATTTTCCTATAACATTTCGTTTATAATGTTGGTTTGAATTTTCTTTGTACGAGAGTTTTTCGAAAAGTTCGTGGATTTCTGTCATACACTCTTTTTAATTACAGTCATATGTTATCTAAATTTGGTAGAAATATTTAACTTTTTTTTTCAAATGCTTGGTATAAATTTTTGTTAAATATCACGATTTATACAAAACTTATCAAGATTTATATAATGCAAAAATCGGGTCGTGGAACAGGTCAAAATTTAGTAAGTTACAAACAATTCACTAAATATTGTCTGTAGTTATATTCTCCGTAAAATGGTGCAAAAAACAAAAATCAGCTTAGAAATTCAAATTAAGAGTTATTTCATCGATTCTTACTCCAAATTATGGCTGATATCTTGCTTTCTTGAAAAGAAATCAACTTGAGAAGATAGGTTGTCCGTATTGAAAACGGCAAAAACGATTACGTTTTAGAACGTCACGGTGCAGCAGATAACGAAACAATTTTGTGTTTTACTCAGGAAAAATCCTGAATAAACTCTTAAAATGTTGGAGTAGTAAAAACAAATAGTCACAAGCAAGTTGTGCACGTGTAGAAATAGTACAGGCAATATTTGAGTTACAGAGACTCAGTATCGGATGAAGACAATCTGTGAAGAAACGGTTAAACAGTAAAAAAATCTGAACAAACACTTTCAAAAGTTAGAACGTCAAGGAAATGTATATGGCGTCTAAGTTGCTTATCATGTGAAAGCAGAGTTAAGTAATAAAAGAAAATAAAGCTAAAGAAAGGAAATTATACATCGAGAACAATTGTTAAACAATAAATGTCAAATATTAGAAAAAGGTTTTATGAGTGTGTATTGGATAACACTGTGTGAAATGTATAAACATATATTTTAAATTTAGAAATGCTTAACGTTACATTGCCGTTAAGTGTGTACCGTGGGTACAAAACCTGTTGAATTTAAAAATGAAATAAATTGATTTCTGTTAAATCGAATGAAATGAAACTTCACGCATCAACAAAACAAATATTTTTACACATTCTATTGTGTTTATTTAATTTTGTTAGTGAGGAATATAGCAAAGCTTGACATCGTTCACGAACCTTTCGAAAATCTTCATATGTATATTGAATAATATATTTTTCCGGTCAATCCGTTCAAAATTTATTCTATTAATTTTTAATAGGTATGACATGCTTACTTCTTACCTGCACCTTGTCCCATCTCTGATGTTCCCAGAGTTCTGTTTTTGTCACAGCTTCAAATTAGTATTTATTATGAAGTTGATATTTCAATTTTATTAGCTGTAAAAGTAACGGTAATCATGTTTTCCAAATCTATACACAATATCTTGATTATAATTTGAGGCATTTGTACTGAGGATGCTGTAAAAAAAAACCTCGTTTCCGCTTAATTTTACACAGTCCATTCATTGGGTCACCATTATCTGGTGTTAATAAGCTCTCATAGGGACTTCATATTTCCCCTAATCAGAATAAAAACACAATGGTGTAAATAATTTATTTCAAATAAAACTTCAAATGCATATATTGTACAATTTTCTGCTATTAATAAAAAAAATTAGGCATTTACACAATGTTAACACATGTTATCAACCAATTCAACAAGTTGATCACTTCATTTTTTAGAAGATCGTTTTAAAAGGGAGGTAGTTAATTCACAAACACCAAATAAATCTACTTCTTACTACACTTTTTGATCTATCAGTTTAACAAACTGGCGTTAGATTTAACAAATGACCATCATGCTCACCTTTCTCCCCTTGGCCTTTCGGGTTTTCGTTACATTAAAAAACATTTTTTTATTTTAGCAAGACTCTGACCCCATACCTTGACTGAGTTGATTCCGAATTAACCTCAAAAACAAAACATAGGATAATTATTTTTTTCACGTTACACATAAGTTAAAACAAATAATCAAAAAAAAAAAAAAAAGATTTATACAATTTTGTGTAGAAAATCGTAAATTAAAACTGCAACGTATAATGAAGATGACATAGTTCTCTATTACTACTAATGCAAAACACAAGGTTTATTGAAACCTGTCTTAAAACGTCGTTATTTTGTATAAATAATAAAAAAAAATCGCATATTCATGAAAAAAGTACTGTATATTGTATGCGCAAACGGCTATCCATACATTGTCCTAGTGTAAAAGTCAAAGCTCATCGTAAAGTCCATTAATAGTGAATCTAATTTATTAAATCATGTTTAATAAATCGTCGTTACATGTACGTAAAAATGGTACATTTCTGAGTTAATAAAGATTCGTAGTATAAAACACCCATAAAAAAATTATACAGCATAGTTCAGCTTTGTCAAAAAAGAATCAGGTTTGTTAAATCACATTTAATAAACCGTAGTTACATGTATGTAAAAAAAAGTTATTTTCCTACGATAAAAAAATATTGATCGTGTAGAAAATTTTAATACTCTTTGATACATCATTAATACATAAGTAATAAATTACTTAAAATGTCAGTAATAAATTTGCTTTGTTGAATTTTATCTAATAAATACTGAAGCCCTGGAAAGACATTGACTTACTTGATATGACTTATTTGTTATTATTTATTTGCTGTTACTTCTTTATCTTGAAGTTTTTGTTGCTGGTGGTAACTATTCTAAATAGATATGGAGAAGATGTTAGATTAGGTTAAGTTTGTTATAAAATGAAATGTTTTCTTTTATTATATTTTTTAATGAAATGTAGTATCAAACTTGTCTGTATTATATAACGTATCCTAAGAAAAAAGATCAGTTATATAAATATTTGTGCTCACATGTTAATTGTTATCACATGTTTACATAAACAAAAAAATAATCGATGGAGACTACCAATAGTTTCAGAAAAGAAAAAAAAATCATATTTTGCCTTTGAATTTATTACTTACATCAAGATAAAATGGTAATTATATTAATGTGTTCAATCATTATGCAAACCTTAGTTACAAAAGAAAATCTAATAACAACTACTAAGTAACAAGAAATAATATTAAACAAAAAACAAATAAGTTATAACAAACAATATATCAACAGATAAGAATTTAGTCATTAAAATCCATTATTAAACTAAACTGATCTAAACATCATGTTAAGCCAAGATACACGTTCTACATAACTATGTTACTTTTAGTTTGAACTAGCAACAAATAATTCATAGCAATTAAGTCACATCAAACAAGTTATAACAAATTAGTCATAAAAATGTCAATGTCCCTCCAGGACTTCCTTAGATAAACGTCGTTACGCATTTAAGTGAAAAAATGACTTTCCTCAGATGAAATCCATCTGTAGTGTACAACATCTATAAACACTTTTGTACAGCATGATACATATTGACATGTTAAAAAACAAATCTGGTTTTTTTAAAAACCTGTCGTTGAGTATAATTTCTCTATAGCAGAATGAAACAATTTGTCTCATGGCCATAAACTGATAATAGACTTGTTTCAAAATTTCAAATCAATATAACTTTGGGGGAAAAATTATTATGAAATTTAATTTGTTTCATTTGTTGGAATCAAAATACTATACATAACTGCAACATTTTAAGAATACATGTTGAATAAAACTTAAGTTACTCAGAATCAAAATTTTTACTTAAGTCTATTCTCAGTTTATGGTCATGGGGCCTGATTTTTTCTTTAATACGTGATCTCATTACAGATAACAGTTACTAAAGCTAAAGTTGTTATGACCTCGTCATTATTTGACCATAGTATAAAGGTAGTCGAAAGTTTGCAATTTTGAAATGTTAATCTGGAAGAGATTTATTCAAAATTTTTTCTGTATTTCTTTGACAATGGTATAATGTTGAGATTCTTTTCTCTTTTATTCAAAACTGAAATATTCATAAACCAGAATTACAAAAGCATATATCAAGGAATCAAGTTCTCTAATTTTATCAAGATATATTTCTTTATACTGCATTTCATACAAGTTCTTACAAGTTTATTAGTCCCCTGCCGGTGAAACCGGAGGGGACCATAGGTTTCCTCTACGTCTGTCCATCCGTCCGTCTGTCAAGCTTTCCGTCTGTCTGTCATTTTGGTATGTGAGTGTAACTTGATGTTACAGATTAAGTTTAAATTTCGTTTCGTTTTCCCCTTAAGTCTTATAGATAGTCCCTAATAGAAATTACATTATGTTTTAACCTTAATCATTGATATATTATCAAAAGAAGCACTTATATGTATATATATATATATATATATATATATATATATATATATATATATATATATATATATATATATATATATATATATATATATATATATATATATATATATATATATATATATATATATATATATATATATATATATATATATATATATAAAGCACTAAAAAAACCAACAACACTGTATATCCTAAATGTCGGATCTATCAAGTAGATACAAGGTCAATATATATATATATATATATATATATATATATATATATATATATATATATATATATATATATATATATATATATATATATATATATATATATATATATATAAATGAATTACGAAACGATGGCTATGAAATAAAAATCTAAACCACTACATATATATAATAAAAAAAACTTTAAAACACTTTTCGAAATATTTCAACCGTGTTACTGGCCTTCATCAGCCGTGTATATATATATACTTACCTCGTCCTCTTCTTCTCTTGATTACACAAATTCCAGTGGCAATCAGAATTATTAAAACAATAGCCGTTAAAATTCCTATGACCGTATGTGAAAGTCCGTTCGTTTTCTCTGTGCTGAAATAAAATTTCATTTATCATGATATTATATTATTATTATTTCATAATCATAATATATTTCTTTATTCACGCGTTTAATTGTGAAAAATCAAATTACTCCTAATCATCAGAATCAGATGTTCGCTTCTGCTTAAAGGTACTTGGACACAGATATGAAGTTAATTTTTTCTCTATAATACTACGAAGTATATATTTTAATAGCATTTCACACAAAAAATAATTAAAAATCTTATTTCACTTAGAAGTAATTAAAATTTTAAATTTTTTGGCGGGTTTGATTGACACCTCCTTTCACTTTTACAAATTTTAATTTTACTCTTAATACTTAGGAAAAGTGGCAATCTTGTTGTGTATGAATGCATAAATAATTAATAATAATATTATAATCCAGAAAATTCAGATTAGACATGTTCGAAAGCAAAACAAACACACAATACATTCTCAGTCCGTGCAGTTGTGGTGAGCAGACTTTGACAACTGAACGCACCCGGTGAAATCTAAACATCAACAAAAACAGAGCTAGTGCCTTGTTTACAAAAACTGTGTACATAACACGAGTGTGATCGATTTGCACACATGACGTAGCTCGGAATGACGATACTTGTGAAGGTGTTTTGCTTTCTAACATTTCTACTCTGAATAAAATTATTTTTCTGGATTAAAGTTTTAATATTTCTCATTAATTCACAACAAGATTGCAACTTTTGTGAAGGATTAAAAATAAAGTTAAATATGTGAAAGTGCCAGGATGTCAATCAAACCCGCCAATAAATTTGAAGTTTTAATAACTTTGAAATGAAATAATATTTTTAACTAATTTTTGTATGAAATGCTATTGGAATATATAATTCGTGATATTACAGAGAAAATATTAACTTCAAATCTGTGTCCAATTACCTTTAAATCCCCGAATTAAGTTCACGATAGGGTAAAACTATTGGAGGGGCATTGCTATTGTATGCACATAGCTAACGACCCAGACACTTTCTCTAGATCAAGTTGCAATTTCATTTATTCTAAGTTATACTTAACACTAAAGCTGGTCTACTGTATATCGACACCTTATGTCAGGCATGTTTACATTCAAAGAGGCGGAACCTGTTTTCAAGGGAAAGAGGGAGGAGTAAGGCTAAAAAAGTATTGTGTAATAAGAAAAGTTAAAAGTTTATTTTCGTGTAGTAATTATGCATAACATACCGGTATATAAGAAGATGCCGCTTTTCTTAATTGAAAATTGATTAATAAATTAAAGTTCCCACTTCCACTTTTCTTCAAAGGTGTAAAAGGTGGGTGCACAACCCCTTGAAATCTCTCTCTTTATGACTGCTTAAATGTAACAATGCTTTCTTAATATGCTAGACTTTGTATGGGAATAATGAACAGTGCTCAAAAGTCAAATAAGTTATTTAGAATAGGAGCAGAGCAGAAATGGACCTCCATAACATTAGAGATATGATCAGATGCCATAGAGGAGTGAGCATCTTAATCCGACCAGTCACAGCCGCCATGTGTTCTTTGTCAGTATCGGGAAAGAACGGTAAAATCCGTAGGTAAACAATTCAGTGTTTAAGAATTTGCCTCAATGATGAATTGTATTTGCTGACAAGTCCGTTTTCCTCATAGAACTTATGATGATTTTCAACGAAACTACTGATATTCTTGTTTCATCGACTTGTTTGTCAATAATTTACCTTGTTTTAGAACTCGTACATAAGAGTGAAATATGAATTAAATGCTTGAAAAATCTTTTTTTGGTGTTTTTACATTTTATTTGTTCATTTATGGAAATTCACCGGTAGTCGTCCTTTGAAGATAAATAAATATATTCAGGGTTTCCTTAATTTATTGCCCTATGCACAAAAACTCTTGCGTTTCATTTTCCTCAATAGAGAAATACATGTAGTACAATTTATTTCCTTTTCACAAAATTTCTGATTACATTCTTGTACGTAAAATTAATCGCTATTTATTGAGAACCCTAACCCTCTCGTAAATATCTCAGAAATTGATTTAATTCAAAATATCACAGATAAAATCTTAATATTGCATGCTTAATTTTCTACATAAATTACGATAACTTTCAATATCAAGAGTAATTTTTTGAGAAATTAAATGAAATATAAAACAAAAACATTATGATCAGGTTTCTCTAATTTTTTTCTTTCGTATGACCTACTTTTACGCCAGACGTGATTGAGACGTCAGGTTTCAAACTTCCTTGTTTCACAAGCAATTGCAATCTTTCTTTTTTTTATTTTGTGCATAACATTTGTTCTTACAGATGTTGAAAACTTTGCTTCAATTTTCTTCTTGTCATCCTCTTTGAGGGATTACAAGGTATATTGAGCTCGTCGCTAGGGAATAAGTCTATTGCAAGTTCAATCTGCTACAAATGCACTTTTGAAAATTACTTCAGATTTGTGGAAAGACATTATTCCTGATAACATACTAAACAAAAAGTGTAGTACTTCCATTGTTTTGTCCGTTAACCTCTTGGGACGTATTGTATATTTTATCCTGCAATATGATATCATTGACAGCTGCTTTTTTCAATAAAAATGTCATTTTCAAAATTATTTTGTTTAAAAAACATTCTGATTGTACTCTGAAGTTGAAACCAAAATATGTTTGAATTTATTACATTTTTACCCGTGAAATACTGTAATTTATTCATTGAATAAAAATGATATCCTGTCACACTGTGAAAGGATATTAAAATGATATCCTGTCACAGTGTGATGAATATCAGAAGTGCGGGAAAACTCTCGATTTCCCTTCCCATAACGAAGATTGCTGTAAAAAAAACTTCCTTAACCTTTTGTTAAATAGATGAAAATAAATAAACCACTCTGACGGCGAATAAAACTGTTAAAATTACCAAAAATATGTTGCTAAATCCATGTTTATTACAGTGTTTTCACCTCACATAGCTATGACGTCTTAACCGCTCAACTATGACGTCACGAGCCTATGACTGTGTAACAAAAAGACAGAGGCAAAGGAAAAAATAAAAAAAATTTATTTAAAAAAGTAATAAACAGAAAATTCAATGTTTTGTAGTTGAATATGGAATTTATTTCACTCGTGAGACAGGATTTTTTATATTTTCACTCGTGCTTCGCACTCGTGAAAATATAAAAAATCCTGTCCCACTCGTGAAATAAATTCCATATTCAACTACAAAACATTGAATATCCTCTATTTCTTATTGACAATATCTATGTGGTTTTTAGAGACAAGGTCTTTCAAAAATCTATTGACATTTCATTGGGTACCAATTGCGCTCCTCTATTAGGAAACCTATTTTTATATCGATATCAAGTAGAATTTGCGCACAATCTTATGCGTAAAATAAAGATAATGCTTGCTGTGATCTTCATCTCGATATTTAGATATATCGACGACGAATTGTCTATCAACACTGGTAATTTCAATTCTAATGTCAATTCCATATATCATGGTCAGCTTGATATAAAGGATACCACAGATTCTGATACATCTGTTTTATATTTGGATATTTTACTTGAAAAGTCGTTAATGGCAATCTAACAACCAAGCTCTCTGATCATCATGAATACTTTTAACTTTTCTTTATTGTTTAAGATAGGCAAGAGCTTGTTCTTCGTATAATCAATTTTTAAAACGAGGTAAATTAGAAACAAACAAGTTGATGAAAAAAGAATTTTTGCAGTTTTGTTTAAAGTAATTATTTTGTAAGTTCTACGGTACAATGACCTTGTCAGGAAGTGCAATTATCATAGAGTCAAAAGCTGACGGATGATTTTCATAATAATTGTTATTCCATTATTCATACACTGAAATGACGACATATTTTCTGTTATATCCCGTTCATTACAAGGATTACACGACGGGTGTCACCGGTTGGTAGGGGATGGTCACTCCATCCATGGCACCTGAGTCAGCCTATGCTGTTTTTTTAGGTCCATGTTGCTCATGTTGTTTATATACTGATATTGATTTTTATTTTATGAAGAAAGCTATTTTTTTTTCCAAAAAATAAATAAATATTTTAAAAAAATTCAATGTGTGCACATGTCTTAAAATGTCCATCACTTGACAATAAAATATGTGCAATTCTATTAATAATTACCTATTAATAAAATGCTTATTAGGATCTGGAGAAAAGTTCACCATGAAATATTTATGATTCATCATTATGTATTAAATTTTTCTTGTAAAGGGCTACTACCCATCAATCTGATCGAATCACTTAAATAATGTTCTATCTTGGCTTCAGCAGTTATATTACTTGAATTGCAGGAATCTGATCTCCTTATATTTCAAGTGAATTATACAATGCTGTATACTCTATAATTATTTTCATTTAACGTATCTGGCATCAATTAAATAAAGAGATTAAAGTTGAATTAGGCGTAAAATTTTCTGCTACCACATCGGGCATCATAAAAGGTGTAGGTATTTTCATAGGATGTGGCGATAACAAAATTCAATTATGAACCTCATAAGAGTCATAAAAGTGTGGGAACAAAAGTCAACGTTTACCTAAGAAAATGGCGTGCATTGTACTTTTTTTTATATTTATGAACAATACCGGTAGCAACATTGGAATCATTAAACGTGGAAAGAATAATTTTACCTGATAGGAATAATTGTTGAATCTTTTTCACTGAAGAAACATTCTTTATCTTAAAAAAGAATAATAAATGAATGATTCGAATGCGTTTGAAAAAGTGACAATTTAGAAATTAAAAAGTATTTTCAGAATAAAATAACATATCAACAAATTGCTTTAAAGGGGCTGAGTGGTTGTGTCCATTTTTAGACTATTTTGATCTCCCTTAGAAGAAAAGCTCCATATAAATATATTTAAGAATTGAATTATCATTTTTTGAAAGATGCAGTCTCATAACTGCAATGGTGTGTGAGCAAACACATTGAGTAACGGGCGTAAGTGCATTATGAAAATGTGTTTGCACACACCATTGCAGTTATGCGACTGCATCTTTCAAAAAATGATAATTTAATGCTTATATTTACATTTTCCCCCGATATTTTCTACAATTTCGATTTTTTTAAAAATAAAATTGTTATCTTATCTTTTATGTAAGTTGCCATTAATAGAACAGCTTTTGGAAAAGCTTAATCCGGAAACGAAAATAGTGCACAATTATAACAGATAACAATAATCAATGTTTATTATTTTTTCAATTCAAAATAAAAAAGTATATTTTTGCAACAAAGAAATTCAAATATATCGTATAGCAGACATAAATTTTTCGTTTTGTTTAAACAGTAACGGCGTAGTCCCTGTACGAAGTCTGTTCAATAAATAATGTCCGCGGTGCTCAGAAAGAAGCAAAAGGCGCATTTTTCAAGTTTGGAAATAGAAACAAGTCAAAAGGTCAAAGATCTGGCGAATATTGTTAATGTGAAAAAACACTAACTTTCTGTTTAACCCGAAAATCCCTTTACTCTTCAGGGCATGCGGGTTTGGACGCTGTGATGAAGAAATTCAATGTAGTGGATTCCTGATTCTAGGTCCTTCCTATAATAAACCTTTCGATTTTTGCAAAAAAAAATTGCTATATAGACTTCTCCAGAAGTTAAACTGTCTACCAGAATACGAATGTGAACAAAAATACCACTAATATTTATGAAAATTGCATATAAATCTGTCTTTGTGCTCTTGCAATTCTTCCTCTTGTCAGACCTTCGCCGTTTTTATTAAGTATATCTTATGGTAAAGGTTTAAGCAATATATTCATGTTCCAATATCTGTTTGAATATAAAACAAATGTGAATAACTACAATTACTGATATTTTAAAACAATTGTTAAGACTTTCGTACACGCTGTCGTTTTCACTCATTTTTCATAATATAGGGTGACCTTTGAGTACCAAGATTTTTTACCGTCAAACGTTTCTTAAAACAGTGTAAACTACTCTCGATACAAAATTTGCGATGTGTCGTAAATCAATCATAAATAATCAAATATTATTTATTGAAATTTTGCAAACAGTTCAAACAGTTGGCAAGGACGGTACCCATTTTTGATGCTCATTATATATTTTTTTATTATTGAAATCCACCTGCTCATTTTTCTATAAAACAAGCATTGGTTGCTGTAAATGTCACATATTTCAGCGAATATTTTTTGGGATTTTTTAATATGTTTTACAGCAGCTTTAATGAGGCTTTTATTTTCAATCTAATTTGCTGACTCCATACCATTCATTTATAATGCAGTGTCTCGAATAGCAAGCCCTTGTTTCCCATCTTCTCACGATGAAACTATGTGATGAAAAGTGGTCACATAAACTGTTATCAATTCATTAAAGAAATAATAATGAGAAAAAGTCTAATTTTAATTTCATATGATATCTGTATTTTAAGTCATACAGCTCAGTAACACTATTTATTGAACAGCCCTCGTATTCATACGCCAGACAGACTTTGGTTATTAGGTCTTGTGTGTTATCTGTATTTATCACTTGTAATTTTACAATGCTTTTTATTTGGGTCAAACAAAGTAAATGTAAATACCGGTATAATAAAATGAACACATTTTAAATCTTAAATTTATGAAATTTTTCTTTGCTAAGTGATAGTTGACAGCTAAAGATATATCTAAATAAAAAAGTAATATCTGGTGGTTTATTAAAATTTATTCGTTGACCCCTAGCCTCCTTAAAAATATTTATCTAAATCATTTATAAAGTTTAAGATTTAAAAAAAGATCAGTAACTTACACTTGTAGGTGTTTGTTGATTTATAGACATTTGGACAGTTGTTGTTAATGTAAGCGCAATCAGCTTTTGGATTATGCCTGTTTGCTTGGACCCTTCGCCCAAGGGTGTTATACTCTGCACAAACACGCCCTTTATGCAAAATATAATCGATAAACAAAGTTATAGCTAGATTTATCCGGTTGATTATTTAGAGAGAGGGAGGGAGAGAGAGAGAGAGAGAGAGAGAGAGAGAGAGAGAGAAGAGAGATTAATTAGCTTTTTACCAATTATGAGTTCCTCCTCGGCACATACTTCAAAAAAATTTATCATTTGTGTATCCGGCAGGCAGTGGTATTTCAAAGTGCTACATTTAGCTTTACAGTTAGATTGTGCTGCCGCAATATTAGTTTCCTCCTCTGATTGGGGACAATATTTGACTTGTTTCTCTGCACTTGTAGGACACTCAGAAAATATCTCTCCAAAACAGAACTACAATACACCGTCAAATACATATAACAACAAAGGAAAATCATTAAGATCATTTTTGAAAGAATGATTCTTATATTAAACATGTCTTATTCTATGAAGACTTTTTGCTAAAAGGGAAAATACAAAGGACAAGATATGGTTTCCATTGGAATTTTGCCCTGTAAATTTCTAAAAAAAAAAATAGGATAAAAAGATCTGGTCTAAAAGTTGAAAACTCGTACTTTCTGAATATTTGAAATTCAATGCAGAAAAATCATACAAATAATTTTTCTCACATATACTTTAAGATGCTAATTATGACGTCATAAACATGTGCATTTTTCCGTATTTTCTTTAAAAGTTGCAGAAAACACAAATTTCCCTATGAAAAATTCTTTAAGATAATATTGTCTACAGGCAAAGATCTTGACTTTTGCACAAAATATAAAAAATTAATGTGGGCGATGGCTGTGGACACTATTTTATCAAGGAAAATAACCCTGGATGGAACATTTTGAGGCTTTTTCTGATTGAAATACAAAAATGTATCACATAAATGACGTCATATTTGCAGAATGGTAAATCTTCATGCCGTATTCTTTCCCGATTTATGACACACACTTAACTTATATCTAGGACAGTTTTAAACTTTTTGATATCATTACATTTTTTGGGCGCAATAACGCTTAAACCATACCTTACTCTTTGAATATAGAGTAAAATTAACACTCACCATACAAAAAATTGATAGTTTGATAAGCTCACTTCGATCATTCTTCATTGTTGTTTTCCTAAAACAATATCTTAATATCTTAACATTTTGTTTACTTTTACATTTTGTTTTAATAAATCTACAATGCGTAAATCACAAAGTAAATATCTAAGGTACTCCTTTAGCCAGGAATAATAACTCTTGGATTTATGATTTAATTCAAAAAGTCTCAAAATGAAGCTTGAAAATTATTTTTTACGCAACAATTTTCATTAAAATGCCTCTCAATATGCTTCAAGGTTCTTTGAAGTTCCCAGAAAGGTCTTATAAAAAGTCAAATCTTTACCCTGTAATTGTATTTTAAAATTACATATTTCAAGAAATTGAGGTTCTTTTAATCTAACCAAAAATACCAATGTTTATTATCATGATATGAAATGAGAAGTGATTTGTGGTGTTTTTAATGAAAAGAAAGTTTAATACACTATGCATTGTAAAATGATCGAGGTAAATAGAAGAAACAAAAGTACCTTAAATTTATAACAAGAGGCCCAGGGGCCACATCGCTCACCTGAGCAAATCGACTGCTGCTGTCAAAATTGAAAATGTATGGCCTCTCCGATTCTGCTCTAACACTGGTACAAAGTTATCTGTCAGATAGGAGACAATGTGTAAAAGTAGGGAATATTTCAGCACCTTTAAAGATATATATAAGGGTGTGCCTCAAGGTTCTGTTCTTTTTAACATATTTTTGAATGACATTTTAAACGTTGTTGGTGAAGGCATGTTACATAATCATGCTGATGACAACTCACTGTCTCATTCAGATTATGACCTATGCAAAGTTATTTAGTGACAGTTTCCATATAAAAACACATCGGACAGAATAATTTGATCACCCTTAAAGGAACTAAACAAGTTTTACAATATAAAAATAATAAATAACGAAAATTGTGTTTTGGCGTGCTTGTCACTGGTCATTTAATAGATATAAAATGTATCATAAAAATACAATTAATGAACAGATGTATGCTCCGATGATATGCTCAAACTACAGAAAGACGAATCAGCATATTAAACTCAAGTTCAATTATACATGCAAGAGTTACGCATCTTTGCATATGACTGCACAAAATAACTAGGTTTATCCACATGAGATAAACCTCATGATCAAAGTTTTAGAAAAAGAAAGCTTTAAACTAATAAATTGGTTCTCAAATAACCTCATGAAAGCAAATCCAGAAAATTTTCAGGCACTCTCGATATAGGAAAGAAAACGTGTAAAGAAAACATCAATTTCAACTTGAATGGTATACAAAGAAATGTGAGGAATAGGTTAAACCTCTGGGTGTAAACATTGATAGCCAATTAAATTTAATAACCATATCTCAAACATATGCAAAACAGCAGTAAGACAACTTAATGTATTAAAACGAATAGGTAAACATCTAACCAAACTTGGCAAACTGACAATCTATTATTCTTTTATCATGAGTAATTTTAATTATTGTTTTATTTTTTGGCACTTTTGTGGAGAAAATAACACAAGAAAAATTTAAATGATCTAAGAAAGTGCTCTCAGATTTATTTATGACGATGGAAGCAGTACATATGAGGAATTATTACTTAAGTCAGGCTTACCAACATTAAAAATTAGAATAAAAGAACAATGGCTACAGAAGTTTTTGAAATTTTAAAGAATGAAAGTCCTGTTTTTTTATCTGAGATATTTACTTTTAAAGAAACCCCATATCATTTTAGGAAAACTTATACCTAGGGTAAGAACTACAAAATATTTAGTACACTCTTTTAGATATGCAGGAGCCAAACTATGGAATGAACTCACCGAAACAATTAAAAATGCAACAACAATTAATCCGTTCAAAAGTTTAATTAACAATTGCAATGGTGAGCTCCTGCAGATCTTAATCTTCATATCTTAATTTTCAGTTTTTTGCTCAATTTCTTTTTAGTTTACATTCTAATTTTTTCATTTACTCGTATTTTGGTATTTTTCTTCTGTTTGCTTGTTTGCTTTAAAAGTGCGTAAATTTTTTTGCCATAAATTTATAGTATCACCTTTTACTTTTAACTAAACAAATTTTCATCAAAATATATAAATCATAGACTATTCTTTTAGAGCATAAGTGCTTTTTTGATATCCATTTATATTTATTTCATGTGTTTTGTATTATTTACATGTATATGCACGATACATGTGCTTTTGTGTTGTTTTGTGTGTGTATGTGTAAATATGTTTGTCGTGATGCATGATTCTTGGCCCAGTGGTTCTTGAGAAGATATTTCCTATATATTCCTATGTAAAACTTTGATCAGCCATTGTGGCCCAATCCTATCCCCGGGGGTCATGAATTGTACACTACCTGGGGATGATTCCACATGAGTTTCATCTTTCCCGGCCCAGTGTTTCTTGAGAAGAAGATTTTTTTAAAATGCCATTAGTTTTTAATCAATTCACAATTAACTCCCCTTGGTCATGGAAGAAGGCATGGCCATTCATTTGAACAAACTTGAATCCCCTTTATTTAAGAATACTTTGTGGCAAGTTTAATTGAAATTGACACTGTGGTTCTTGAGTAGAAGATGACAATGTGAAAAGTGAACGCCAACAACGACGACGACAACGACAGACAACTGACAAATTTTGATCAGAAAAGCTCATTAGAGCCTTCAGCTCAGGTGTCTGAGCTAAAAATTGTGCATTTTTCTCAAAAGCCTGGACTTCTTTATATTTTTATTTAAAAACTGTGTTTGTTCACCAAATTTAAATTGGAAAAAGATATCAATACCAGCCAGTTTAAAGCTGCCGATATTCTACCATGATCATAACCTGAATATTCAAAAGCTAAAATGCAAATCAAAATATAAATATCACATCTCCCGTATCTAAGATGATCATTATTGTAATTTTAAGAATTTTAAAATCAAAGCGTGTGCCACCAAGTTTTAAACTTACAATGTATCCCACAAAGTCAGCAAGACACTAATGTAGACCATAGTTAACCTACCTGAAATACCTGATAGATATACCTTGCGTGCTCTAATTTCCTATTATGACTCATATGGTAAATATCTTTTTACCTTGCACTTCTCTGCATGATCTCATCATTGGCCAATCAACTATTAAAGATTTACAATAAAGTGCACTGGAGTTGTAAAAATTGTCCTCTTAACAGAAAGTTTTGGGTCTTGGGTTAAAAATTACATAATTCTTTAGAAACTCTCTCTCTTTCCGCGATTATAGCAATATGAAACAGAGACTTGTTCAAAAAGTTTCTGAACTTGTGTCCGATCCTTTTGATTTTATCAATAAAATATATTCAATTCAATTCATAGAATTTGTTTCATATATTATGAAAAAATTATTTTTTTGACTGCATACATGTATGTCTCAAAATATTTATGCATATATTTTAAGCTTTTCCTAAGTTACTGTCAAACTTTATTATAGGATTTGTCTGATATTGGTCTCAGGATGCTCTGTTACAACGCACTTTGAAAAATTACGCACTTTGAAAATCTTTTCAAAGTGCGTTAAATTTGGGACCAAGCTAACTCACTTTGAAAAAATAATTTTTTCTTTCAAAGTGAGTTGATATCAACCATATTAAAACACACTTTGAAAAAGAAATGTAAAGATTGATCAATATTCTTACCAATAATCAGTATGATAAATAACAGATCCTGGTTGGATAACTTTTTTAAGATAAAGTCACTTCAAGACCAGAGATATTGACGTTTTAAATATTTAAGGTTTTGATAAAATAAAAGGGAAAGGGGTCTTGAAAAAAAGAGTGACGATTGTTTAAGATCCTTAATTCGTTTCTTTTTTTTAAATTCTAGTTTTTGACACGTGTAAGTAGATGTAAATGTGTAAAGGGGGCACTAACAGTGGAAAGCTTTAAGCAACTTAGCATTTATCATAATAAAAGGGGGCAATTTGATTGTTCAAAACTATGAATTTTCAAAATTCTTTCTCTCTTATACGTTTTACTGTAGTTAAAAATTTCTAGTTTTTATCTGTTTTATTAACTCATTTAATATTGAAAGTTTTTAACGTCATACCAATTAGGTAAATACATAATTATATAAATGTTTTGAGTACAGCATAGACATCGAGACCGGGTGAAGGGCCAGGGGGGGGGGGGGGGGGGGGGGGGGGGGGGGGGGGGGGGGCTCAGCCCCCAACTAAGCCCCCCACTTATTTTGGAAAGATATTTACATCGTATAAGCATTGAAAATGCAGCTTACCCTTTTTCGGTTTATTGCTCCCCTCCCCCATTTGTTACGGACACATATGTATTGGAAAGATAAAGATTTGGACCGAGGGATCTTATACCCGTCTTCGCCTCTTTTCGACTGGAGTAAATCAATTCATAAGTTTTTTGAAAGATAAATACAAATAAAATCTTTCCATTACTAAAATATGATTTAATTTTTTTTCAAAGTGCGTTAAGTGTCTCCATGGTAAGTAATAGTTATGTAATAGTTATTGTATATTTATGATGGTGTATCCTTATTTATTTGGGCGAAGGGCGGTGACGAGTGCGAGGAATTTTTTTTTAAGTGCGTTGAGTTGGTCCCAAATTTAATGCACTTTGATTAATTTTTTCAAAGTACGTTGATTTTGTCCCAATTTTAACGCACTTTGAAAAAAAAATTTCAAAGTGCGTAATTTTTTCAAAGTACGTTGCCACAATGCTCCTTACTTTCGTCTAACTCGTATGTTAGAAATAATTGTACGGCTTATCGAAGGAAAAGTTTTGTGAATATGCAGGCTGTTCAGGTATTCGAATGTACCATTTGACCGCTTTTTTTCATTTCAGAAAAAATGTTCAAAAGAAAACTCAAAATAACCCATTCAAACAAAAAACTATTAGCACTTCAATGCGCATAATTACAAGAAGTAAATAAGTTAATATATACATGTAATTGACAACAGTAGTAAGACTGTACCGTAAACTTCTTGCTTGACCCAATGTGTTATGCGTATACATCTTTTAAATGTTTATGCATAAAACATGTTAGGCAATGCAGTTCGTTTTAACAAATGTTATTATTGAAAAATGCTTAAATTTTTAATAAAAACAATTGTTCATTATATTTAAATTTAGCAGTTTAAAGTTCATGAAATTTTTCATGTAGTTGAAATAATATTTAAAGAACTACTGGGAATTAATTTAATGCATAACAATAGGCGATAAAAAATCCTGCTCTATCTGTCAACAGATCTAGAAATGTTATCTATAATAAAGTCTTGTTATTTAAGCATTGAATTCCTATTTTTTGGAGTCGCCCGCGTGGCGCAGAGGTTAGGACGTCACCTCTAAAGTCGAGAAGTAATGAGTTGATCCTAACGGGGGGGTCAAGAAATTTCGGTGTTGGATTTTTTTTTTTACTCCTATTTGGCCCCCACCCCCAAGGAAAAACATCTGCATCAGCGCCTGTGAATGACGAGCATATGACAAAATTGCATCTTTCCACCGACAATGGTGTCTTCTCCATATGAGAGAAAAATTCTCAAGAGGGGCGTTAAACAACATACAATCGATATATCGATAAATCTATCGTATTTTTGGATGCGGTGGATCCAACAACACACCTGACCATGCCGAAAAAGTTAATACCGCGAGTTATAGGACCGAAGGTATCCAAAAATCTTAAATTTACATTCTCTGATTCTCTATTATCATTATTGTTTATTTCGTTAACCATTAATTAACCTCCAAAAAACTTTCAGTTATACAGCTTTCATTTATCACAAAACGAAAGACCACCTTTAAGCAATCGCTTAATGGTAGCTTAATGGCGACTTAATGGTGGCTTAAAGAAGTTAATTCCTTTCTTTAAGCCACCATTAAGCTGCAACTTACAGGTGCTTAATGTCCAAACTTCATTAAGCTACCATTAAGCCATCATTAAGCTGAGCTTAATGGTGACTTAATGGTCAATCCTCATTAAACTTTTTAGCATCTTATAGAGAATCTTTGAACTAACTTTTAGTTGTCTTAATATCATTTACGCAAAATCTATTCCAACTCATAATTTTGTCTCGATCGTAATTTCTACGAGTTTTTTTGACAACATGCATAAACTTGATCACTTAAAACAAAGTTAGCTAATAGCCACAGGGGCTTGCTCCCAGTGTCTAATAATTATTATTTTTTTAATCATTTACAGTGATAATAAAACAAAACATCCTTTATCAGTACCGTATATTATTTTTTTTTAAATAAATCATTATTACATGCGTTGTTTTTATTTTATTGCATATGATTTTTAAAAATAAATAATTATTCGAAAATTTTCGAATAGCAGAGCGAAGAACTCAATCACATTTAATACATCAATCTAAAAGCCGAACTCAATGTAGAAATATTGATGTGATATAAGCCTTTCAAAAACTTGTAAACTTTTATTTAAAGTACATTTGAATACTCTGTAAAAATAATCAATATGATATCCTGACAGTCTCTTTAAACCTGCAAACTTCAAGGTCAAAGGAAGTGTATTTATACATTTAGCTTACTTTATTCTTTATTCATTTTTTTTAAAGATGAAAATAATAAAATGCATACTACAATATGTATATAGCAAGATGTTTCTTATTGTCATTATCTATATATGTTTTGAACAAAATGATATTTTTACAAGTTACTGATTTCCTGGACAATTCAATGGCAAATTAAGAAAATATCACATCTGTCGAGTTTAGAATGATGAAGAATGTTATTTAAAGAATTTTATAAAATCGTGCTATAAAGTGTTTAAGTTATATGTTTTCCTCAATGTCAACTAGAAACTACGATATGCACGATAATTAACCTACCTGGATCACCATATAGATATACCTTGCGTGTCCTAACTTCCTATTATGACTCACTTAGTAATATCTATTTGTTTGCGCTTATCTGCATGGCCTCATTATTGATCAATCAACTACTAAAGATTCACAATGAAGTGCACTGGAGTGAAAAAATGACTTCTGAACAGAACGTCTGGGTCTATCTTATCGAAAGTTAAAAATAACATAATGTCACGCCCATTTATTTAGAACTGTGAAAAAATAAATTTGTCTCAATGTTTCAAAACTCTCTCTCTCTCTCTCTCTCTCTCTCTCTCTCTCTCTGACTAGCAATGTGAAATAGAGATTTTGAAGTTACATTTTGTAGAAGAGAGAGTAAGGAATTCTCCGCTTCAATAAAACATACATATTGCAATTAATTCATGTAATTCTGGTAAGATGTTGTTTCATTAAATGGTCGAACCCATGTTTATACCCCCCGCTTGAAAAGTGGGAGGGTATATAGTAATCGGTATTTCCGTCCGTCCGTCTGTACGTCCGTCCGTCTGTTACGCTTTGGGGTATCCATCTCTTATCCACAACTCCTCTCATACCACTGAAGGAAATTTAATGAAACTTTCACAGAATCTTTATTACATAATGCCATTGTACATCTCCTATTTTACTTTTTGATCTGGCATATACTTTTGATTTTCCAGAGCAAAACATGGACACTGCCATTATATTCATATGGGAGGCGGGGGTATCATTTAGTAAGCTCATTGCTCACAGTACCTCTAGTTTAATAAGTGTTTATGTAGATTGCTTATCTAAATGGACTTAGTATCAGTACACATGTATACCTGCATATATGTTCAATAAAGTCAGTTTCTCCAAAAGTTTGAACCTCGCCAAAATTTTTCCTACCTATAGGAAATAAAAATTCAAAAATAGATAGACTGATTGCTATTGTTTAACTTCCCATTCGATAATATATAAGTATTGCATGTAGTTGAGTGTAACATTGAAAACGTTCACCCCAAGTAAACCCTTGCGCGAGGGGTGAAAATTTTCAATGTTATACTCAACTACATGCGATATTTATTAGGCCTTTCAACTAAATTTTCAAGTTGCACATATGGTAAAAACATTGCAAAGATAGATTTATAGGTACATGAAATTATCAAATAAGATAATAACTTATGCATACATTTAATTACATCATTAAAAAGTTTATTTATTTATAATTGATTTTTCCGATGTTGTGTTTTAAGGATAGGTAACTCAGGTGTGAAAAATGACCAACTTCAATAGTGCCGATTTATGAGTTATCGTTTATAGGAATGACATATAGGCTGCTTCAGAATTGGTATTGTTATGTACACAAAAGAGTTCCTTACATTGTTTTGTACACAAAAGTGTTGACCATGAGAAAGAGAATGCCTTCACTCTACCTGAAATAACAGGGTCAAATGAATGGGGAACAGACTATATTCAATATTTTAACTCTCTTTGATGATTATTATGAAGAAGAAAATTTAATGTCATGTTTTTTGTGTGCGAACTTTTTCGCTTCCTATATAAATATATATATTTTTACAAGTAAATGCAGCAATTGATCATCTTACTTGTGTTATTAAGCACGAAGGGGAACGACAGAGTATAAAAATTTAATTACTAGTAGTTTAGAACTAAGAAGGAGGGTAGATTTCACTTTTTATTTTAATTAAAACTTTTAATCATATGTAGTGAAATGGTGTCCGCAACTATACAGTAATAATTTTAACATTGGTGCTAAATTTTAAAACCACTGGATTCTACTGAGATTCAAGAAACACTTCGGAAATGCTAAAAACTGCCTTGCATGTAAACAGTTAGATACCCCGAGCCTGCTCTCAACATGTTTCAGCAGTGAGTTATCGTTCATAAAACCGAGAGGAAATCAGCTTGAGAAGATAGCCAGTCCTCATTGAAAACGACAAAAGTGATGACGATTCTCACAACCACATACAACATTTTTATTTTCTGACTTAGGATGCACCACTTCATAATGCTTTCTAACATGGTTTTGAAAGATATGATACTAAGTATCATTTTCATATTTAAAATTTAATGTTGTGATAATAAAACCGTTACTCCTTACGTTCTCTGTGTTGAAATTTCGTCTTATCATGATATGACATAAAAATCATTTCTGAAAAAAAAAGCAGCGCTTCATACTTCAATCTATTTTCCATGTGGCTCTAATGTTATTGTTGTTCATGAAAACCAATATTACATTTTTTTTTATTTTCTAAAGTGAAATTTATAGCAGAGGGTCGAGAGCCCTTAAGTTACAAATGAAATTAAAAGCTCAAAAAAGAAATTATACAACTATTCTTAAAAAATGAATGTCAAGTAATAGAAAAAAGGGATGAGTGGAAATTGGATTATACTGTGTGAAATATATAGGAATAGTATTTCTTAAAATGCTTGACGCTATGTTTTGACTTACGTTGTCGTTATGTGTGCTCCACGGGTACAACACATGTTGATTTTAAAATGAAGTTAATTGATTTCTGTTAAATCGAATAGAATAAAACTTCTCACATCAACAAAACAAATATTTTAAAATATAATATAATGCTTATCTTAAATTTCTAGTGGGAAATATAACAAAAACTAGAGGTACTGTGAGCAATGAGCTCACTAAATGATACCCCCGCCTTGCATATGAATATAATGGCAGTGTCCATGTTTTGCTCTGGAAAATCAAAAATATATGTCAGATCAAAAAGTAAAATAGGAGGTGCACAATGGCAATATGTCATCAAGAATCTGTGAAAGTTTCATTAAATTACCTTCAGTGGTATGAGAGGAGTTGCGGATAAGAGATGGGTACCCCAAAGCGTAACAGACGGACGGACGGAAATACCGATTACTATATACCCTCCCACTTTTCAGGCGGGGGGTATAATTAACATAGTCTACGAACTTTTCGAACAACCTTTATGGAACGCCGTAACTGCGTTATGTGGAGAACTTTCATTATATGATGGTATTTTGTCATTATATGCTGGTATTTTGTCATTATATGATGGTATTTTATCTTTATATGATGGTATTTTATCATTATATGATGGTATTTTATCTTTATATGATGGTATTTTGTCATTATATGATGGTATTTTATCTTTATATGATGGTATTTTGTCATTATATGATGGTATTTTATC